>JAQFYE010003508.1:0-15140 GCA_034694305.1 Protaphorura glebata
CTGTAACCAACTATTCAGCAACCACACACAACGCTGTACGCCAAAACACTTCAAGTTCGACATCATGTGACAATAGTTTTAGGAGATAGATTTATAGTTTCCGATTAAATTTTAAAGATTTTTTGTGTTAACATTGTAAGACAAACAACGAGCATACTTGTATGTGTAAATGTTTTTCGAAAAACACGTAAATAAAGAATCCAGTCCAATCCAATCCCTTGCTAGTCGAAAAAATCAGAACTGAAATGCATGCATCTAAGTTTTGAAGAGGAATAAGCTCTCCTATTGTGAATTACTGCAATGTACAAAATTTTGGTAAGACGTAAGAAGTGACTTCTCATTTAGAAGGTATTATTTTATCTAATTAAATTCGGTAAAATCATTCTTCTATCAGTGTCGATTAGAAAACAAATTTTTGAATTTCGCATTAAGAGAAGGCTAATTTCCATATTTGTCTTAAGTTATGGATCATCCCGTTTCCACGCTATATACATAGTGTCCACAAGGAAGCGCATAGTTGTTTGATTATATTTTGGCGTAGCTACAATAAGTTATGTTGCGGGTTGGTT
This sequence comes from Protaphorura glebata, assembly GCA_034694305.1. Lineage (NCBI taxonomy): Eukaryota > Metazoa > Arthropoda > Collembola > Poduromorpha > Onychiuridae > Protaphorura > Protaphorura glebata. The sequence goes on from JAQFYE010003508.1 coordinate 570, forward strand.
GGAATTATTGGTAATTCAAGAATTTATTTTATCAACTTAAACGAGACGCTAATTTTATCAGCGTAAACGGGACATTGATTTTGTCGGTGAGCCTCAATGTACCGTTGATTTTTATTATGATAGTTTACGTTGATGAAATGTTTTCTTAGAGTTTTTCAATTATTCCAAGCTGACCGTAACATAATTGTCTGCAACTACGCCGAAATATAATCAAACAACTATGCGCTTTCTCGTGGACTGGGCACCCTGTATGTTGCCATTTCAATTTTATTTCCGAAAGGTCTGGTCTCTTTAAAATCTGACCTTAAAACAAACAAAAATATCGTATATTGAACATTAAGATGTTTCTGATTAACAATTCCACGTGCTAAAATACTTTGACGAATACAAATGAGTTCAAGAGTGGTGCTCCACATTCACAAAGATATTCAGCAGCGGCAGCAGTATAATAATCATTCACTATTAGAATTCTTGTCACACGAGGAATACAAATATAACAACATCAACATGCAGAGATAAGTAAACACGGAAGTCAACATAACAACACCCACCACACAGCACCAACCTGTACGAAAGAATACAGGAAGGGAGGAAATAAATTGTCAGTTTTCTACTGCATTTATTTGATTTGAAAATTGAACAATAGCTCATATGGTTGGTGACTCTTTTCATTTTACAATAAAATTGGTGAAAGGATTCATTTCAGGAAGAGCACGCGTGCATTCCATTGGAAACAGGAAGCCTGTCCCCAAATTGGTTTTTACAAATCAATGCACAAACTGCATGGTGCACCCTGCATATAGCATTAATGACACTTGGCAGTCAATACAATGAAATGTAAACCATTTTCTAAATAAAATTGCAAGTCACACTTGCCGAATTTTGAATTGAAGTGAAGAAGAGTATACGGGCATTCCTGGCTTAAAAATCTACCAGTACAAAAGCTTGAGGAAGAATCGGTGATCGGTGACCTTGTTTGTCGCAGGTTATGTTCCAAATTAGGCAAAATGTGAAATGTCCACATGTTTTCACCGAAGAATCCAGAAAACTCAAACTGTGCGGACCAGACTTAATATCAAATATTCAACTGTACCCAAATTTTCGAATAGCGAATTACGTTCAGTTGGCATCCTTCACCTGTTCCCAGACTGTTCCGAATGTTCTCAGATTTTTTTCCCATCAATTTATTTATTTGCGAAAGTGAAAATGTGGAAAATATAAAACCCAAAGAGGCTGGACGGGTAGTCTTACTTAAAACAAGCGGTTCAAACTTCTTGATAAAACCTATCGTGATTGTAACATAAATTCTCGTTTCCAAGCCAAAGACGAACTAGCAATTTATTGAACTCTTTTTCGGGAATACCCTGTACATTCCGATTATTAAAGCATCTTGCCTTGGACAACATATTTAACGATAACTATTCTAGACCCCTGCAACAAGACTTACACATCGCAAGCATAACCATCAGCAAAAGCGACAATGGTTTGCTTAGCTCACCTCCATTGTCAAAAAGAAAATGAGCAAAATTGACATAACGGGATTGCCTCGGAGATTTGACAGCTCAACGTATGTACACTCTACATCGCATCGTGATCTTCCCAACCCTGTGTAGCATTGAAGACATTTAAGAATTTAAGTGTTGACGTCTGCTGAACCGGGTGTCCCGTTTCTTTCGAGTCTTACGAATTGAAGACTTTTGGCCAACTTTATTGTTGGGATGCTGTGCGATGGACCAGACGGAGTCGGACTACGCTACGGTCACACCCATCATGCCCATTTAACGCTTTGAAATCCTCAAGTTGACTGGTTTAGTTCACCCAGTGTACTTTGAACATAACTATAATTATGTCTATTCATTGTCAATACCTACATATTTGGTTCGGATAAGGTGCTTCAACCTAATGTCCTCAATCATGATTGTTTCGAATGTTGATTTTCAAATTAGGAAACCTTATTCGGAGGAAATGTTCGAGCTGAAAATGGAATCTAATTATTGTCAACTTACTTCTCAGATATGGAAGGCGCTTTATAGTTTGAATAAAATTGGTGGCATTTATACATTTTCAAGCTCTAAATATTAAATAAAATACTCCATAACATATTAATTGACACACTGCTAGTTTTCTATTTGTTTAAGGTAATGCACCACTAGTAGTGGGGGAAAAGGAAACCATTGATCGTACATTGCCTGCGCAAAGGATCGAATCTTCATAACAAAGTAAGCAGACGTTAAACAGGACTAGTAATTTAAGAGCTTACGAATGAGAATGTTTAAAATGCTATTAGATTAACTTCACTTCCTGTACAAAATAACCCACAAACTCACAGCCTAAATTCCTAAATTGCCTGCCCCCAAAGCAAAGGCTTATTCAAAATGCGAGAGTATAATATGAAATTCAATAACAATACTGCCGTCTCGGTATCAGCTGATTGTTATTGTCCATAATAATGATGGTAATATGCACGTTCGAGCAATACGCTTTTTGAATAAATAATTGCATATCAGTTTGAACTCACATATCTGGCCTCATAAGTGGAAGTGTGGGATTTGTGCATTGAATACCAAAATGTGATAAAATGATGTGCATGCATGTGAGCCAATTACGTCCAAAACACAACACACTCAAGTGGAGTTGAACTATGGTCGTCACCCATTAATTCTTCTGAAGTTATTGACTCGGCTAAATCAAATAATAACAAGTGCATCGTGCATCCGTGCATTTGCGAACGCATTATAAGTCAAAAGTCAAAAGCGATTTTGTAATAAACCCGCAATCCACTGTATGTATACTCAGAAACAACAGGTTGCATTTTTTGGGACAAAGAAACGGTCGTATCCTTTTGTATTCCAGGCCACCGAGTTCGGAGACCACATGTCAACAACAATAGTCAAGCTCAAAAAGCCAAGGCAAATTTTTGAGATCAAAGATTGCAAAGCGTTGTTGACATATTAATTCCTATCTCGAGTTCAAGTGAGATCGCATTTAATTTAATTTGTGGTCGTTATCTGTGACTTTATCCTAACCCTCATCTCCCATCATATTTTCACCTATTATTTTTGACGTGTTCTGTCAGGTTACGAATTACGATGTTTACGATGAATTAAATGCCAGAAGGAATGGTATAAACAATTACTGAAATTTGTTAAACACTTGAATTACTTGTACTTCCAGGAATTAGAGTAAAACACTTTCACGAGCTTAACACCATTGTTGGAGAAAACAATGAGAACAAAAGGGATAATTAAAATCCTTTTGAGTGTCTGTACTGATATGATTCATAATTCAAACACTTTGATCTTTCTTTATTGTTATGCATCCTTTAAGCGCCTACACGACACAGAATTCCTAAAGTCCCAACGCATCGTGGTTGGATCGCCGGTCAAGAACCTCCACAGAATCCGCGTGGTTCGTGGTTTGCAAGGCAACTTTGCATTTTGCATTTCCGTCTAAGCACTCATACAAAATGCACCGCAAAGGTTGCGAATTTTTACGTTCTATATCATCTTTAAAATCTGCCGAGTTATCTTTACCGAGCCACATAGTCAGATATGGTGAGCACATAGTTTGGCCAAAATGTCGGCCCCGAATTATAAATTTTCACCGAACTGACAGAACAGTATTTCTGACGAAAAATAAAATATAGAGTTGACATCGTCGGATTTAGAAACAAGAACTACGGATGTGCTCTGGTCAGAAACTTATCTCATTTTGCACTACTCAAGGTGTCTTCCTGAGCGACATTTTCTATTACAGAAGTACTCGTCCACGATTTTCTCCAAAATTGTTTATTTTCTCCAACAACGACACGACGTGTCAAGTTTTTCCTTTTCCTAAGCGTGCAGGTTCTGAAATTAATTGCTTGCAATTGTTACGAGAAAGTATCATAGGTTTTTGCTATTTTTGATGATAACTTGAAGTTATGCCAAATAAAAATATTCCTATTTAATTAAAGAATAACTTCTCTAATCAAATAAAATCTTTCTTATTATATCTGGTTCGTGCAGTAAGATTAGAGTGAAAACGAGTAATGTGCACACGCATGTGCCCTAGATAATGCGTTAAAAAAATTTAACCTTTAAAACTTCAGATTTTTCAATTAGGAAGAACTCTCAAACAATGTACACATCTATTTTCAATGTTTTACGGTCAACAGGCCGAGGCCCAACCAGAACATATTCAAGTGAGATCATTAAAGCTCACTATAACCACGGGTTATTGGCACGAAACGAACATGAAGAGTAGCTTCAAAATTAGTTCAATTAGTACTTGCACTACTTTACAATAGTTCCAAACAATGTTTGTGCGTTCGAAACGAAGATGCTCACTGATTTGAAAGATTCACCGTATTTCTCGTAAGAGATGGGTACTTTTCGGAAATTATTGACCTTTTCGTTTCTGACTATCAGGGCCAAATATATAAATTGTGTAGTCATATTATAATTATTTCACTTAATAAGACAGACATCTCGTGCGACTGCATTGAAAATGGGCTTCAGTTCCCCTATCGATTGTGGAAGGAATCTTATCCAAATATAATTTTTTTTTTACCTTGATTCGAAAGATCCAAATGTTAGTGTCCAAATTCACACATTTAATTACTTCATATTTTAACTGAATTTATCACTTAAATCACTTCATCATTTAAGGGACATTAAAACTGCTTCCAATAAGAGAGACGATAAAATATTTGACATTAAGCACACCACGAGCACGAGTGCACTTAAATATATTTATATAAATTCTAAATCCAAATAAACCCACACAGCTCTTTAAACAAGACAAAACTGAAACGCAATGGTGTTGCTATATTAAACTTGCAAGTCACAACAATTAAGATTACTTATGTTAGACTTAGATCCTCAAGAAGTTGTGTGAAGTGAACTCCCTGTGCACAAAAGTAAGACTGGCTGATCTTTGAAAACATTACAAGAAAGAGTTAACATTTTTTGCAGGCTTAAGAAGAAAAGGAAGAGGTTTTAAAATCGTGGTAACTGGTAACTATCAGTTGTATACGAAATTCTGTGGAGTGCATTGTGCATGGGAACTTCAATTCATTTGATTCAAATCCACGTACAGGGTGGTTCCTAATGACTTGCGACCAAACCTAAAGATTTTCAGTATACATTCTCTATAAATTTAACATCTGTACAAACTGTGTTGTTACAAGATGTAAATAATAAGTTATGTACCACCCCGTAGAGTGTAAACATGAGTATATTGTGATTGTCAGGTATCACTCAGCCCAGATTTTGAGTGGAACGAAAAACTCAGTTGTGTGTTTCGCTTAGCTGATCTTTATTAGCAAACTTATTCTTACTCTTTAGTTTTGTATACTTAAATTCCAAAACCAAAAACCTCAGCCAGTAAGGTTGCATTGGATGCCGGTCATGCTTCGTCGATGTACAAAATCTAAATGTTAAAGGTCCGGAGATAAAACACTGTTGTTGCAGGTAAAATGTCAAATCTTCGAAAATGTCCGTTCAGTACGTTTGACAAGAGAGAGGTGGTAATGAAAGGCCTACTCGTTTTGCCAAAGGATGACATTACCAGAGCATTCTTTTGGCTTCAGGCGGTCAGCAACTTACCGGGCCCTCCTGCTTGTTTGACCTTACTAAAATTTTGTCCTGATGACCTTCCTTAAAATCACCGGAGTTACCTAAGAGTTGCGCTCCTACAATTTTTTTCATCTGAGAACTCATTCCTTCGAAAATCGAAGCATCGACATCCGTTGTGCCCGCTGTTACCGTAACCAAAGTTCTTTTTCCTCACGACTCAGGAAGACATTAATTGATTTTAGTCGAGCTAATAAGTTAGACTTAATACAATATGTAGTCTCTTTCTTGACTTGAAAACTTGTTTTGGCATTTGAGATTTTGACAAACTGCCTTTTAGAAAGCATTAATTATCATTATCACTATCAGGGGGTATAGTATGACATGAAATATTTATTTACATAAGATCGCCTGAATCGAATTATTGCCTGTGACACAGTGCCACAATGCACGGTAAAATACTAGCTCGGTTGCACTACGGCTCTTATAACGACATATTTCGTGAGATCCAATAATACAATCAAAGTGGGGTTTGGGACTCATGTTAAATTCAAAGTGGCTTTCTTATATTTAAGGGAATTGTCGTGAATTAAGTACGGTTACATAATTGGCGTTCATCCAGGGTAGAATGAAGATATCTAATTATAAACTGTGACATGAGTACATCATAATACAGTTCATTTGTATTTACTATTACTTAATTGTTTGTTTGTATTATCACATTTTCTTCCAGAAAATGCATCCGATGATTATGTTTATTGGTTGTATTATATTTCTGATACACTTACCTTGCCGGTAATCATTCCCCACGTTTCATCCTGGACTTTGAGTACCGTCCCAGCTATATATTTAGAGGGGGTGCATAAACTTGAATAATAATTCTCTAACCGTTCAAAAAGGAACAGTTATTGTGTACCTTCCTAAGCGAAACTCGACAAACTCGTGGCTGTTTTACTTATCATATCTGTGTAATCGAATACACTTAGAAACACGTTGTCCTTAGCAGGTCTCAACGCACAGAATCCAATTTATTTGGATTCTATACTACGCACATGAAAATATCTGAGTCTGGAAATAATATTTGTCACATTAGACAGAACAGAACAATAAGATTCTATGAGGTAATTCAAGATGAGTTTCTCGTTTCCATTGACGCGGTTGAAATGAAACCGAGAGTAATGAATGAATGAATTAGTACCCCTCCATGACGTGGTCTTCATTAATTTTAAGCAATTTTGACAGGTCAAATATTGTTTCCTGATACTTAACTCGGGAGTGTTGATTGCAGAGAGAAACAGTGCAGTTGAACAAGACTAGAAAGTCGTCATCAATTATTGACGTCTGCTAGTCAATGCGTGTTTCGTGTTTCGTCTAGTCTGATGCGTATGAGATTACCCTTGAATTTGGCAAAAATTCTGGCAGACACCTGACGGCCTGACAGAAACAAAGTGAATTACCGGTCGTGGAAATCTGTTTATTCATTTTTGATGTATATTTTCAAAATAAAAACGTTTCGAAGCCTTTTCTCTAAAAATGATGTGCAGCACAATTATATCATGTGAGTTCGGGTCATCAGGGGCATTTTGATTCGGTCATTCCTTCAAAGAGATTAACATCTACGGGAGTAATGCCCGAATACCATAAGGCTAATTCTCTAGCTCTAGTGAAAATTAAATACCCAGTCTGTTTAGAAATATACTCGGATGCTGAAGGGCAACGTAGTACTGCAGAAGACATTCCCGAGGTCCAACCTAAAGAACCGTTCTTGTGGTAGTTCGGAATGGGAAGGTAATTCTGCAGTTATGAAGTTATGGAGTGCTTTATAAGGCGAAAATCGCCAAATCGTACATACTTATTTCCTGAAATGTCTGGAAGCCTAATAGAAGCAAAGCCTTCCCCAACACAAAAGTGTGGTTAGAGACTACATAAAATATAGAATGTACAAAATTTCCCGTCATCCCAAATTCGCAACCGTACCATCACAGACATATTAGTCTGTATGGCTACTTCACACGGTTTGACAAAACTGAACTGATCCACCATTCTAAATTTACTTGTAAATCTCAGAAGAGACGTGCATATAAGCTGTTTGGCTGGTTTGGAAATTGTTCCCACGGCACGGGTTACTTTGGGCCATGTATTGGCTTGACTGATTTATACTGCATTCAAGTTGTCCTGAAATTGAAATTTCCGAAATAGGAAATACCTATATACCATATACCGCAAGCATATTAAAATGGTGCAATAGAGATGAAGAACGTTTTGATACGAAGATTCTAGCATGCTCAGTAAATGTACAGGATTAAACTCTCGTTTGTACGTCTTCATCTCGAAATAAATGTAATAAATTCGGTAAATTCCTTGTGCTCCGATAGCAGCCATCATACGTATACACCGATATTTGTACAAAGCGGTGACGTCAAACTGCCTCAATCACTGAAAGTCATTTTTTTTAAAATTTATCAGGAAGGAATTCTTTTTATTTTAAAAACTAAGCGTATTTGTCGTCGTTGGGGTTTCTAAAAACAGCCTTAATTTCCTTCTTAGAGTCGAGGGGCCAAATGATACGAATAACAAATGTTACAGATGTCTTGTTCGAATGACTCATCAAACGGTATTTAACAATGGAACAAGTAAATAAAACGTTGCATAACTCTGCAATAATCAACATAAAATGCAGGTACGAGAACGTCAGTACACGCAGTACACGTAGCTGATAGAAAAATGACCTGACAATCAAACAACAGATGTAGAATGGAAGCTTACAAGTTACCAATCCAAAATGTATAGTTTACTTTGTTGTTGCAGCATGACAATCATTGGTACGAGTTTCTCAATCGCCAATTCTCATTGCAATTTGCAGAAATGCTTTTACCATTTTGCTATAGTGGGCTAAATGCAATTCAGCCATTCTTATATTTGTGTTATTTACTTATTTCTTGGAAAACAATTCCAAAAAAACAATTAGGAGGAATCGGAATAGGTAAACAAAAAAAGTACAATATTTTTTCCAAGAAATGGAACACAGAAGTATCGTTATACAGAACATTCGCATTAAATTTACAGTACTTATATACCAAATTATTAATTAACATTTGTCACTAGAGCCTGTAAAGTTGTGGTGAGTGTTCTAAAGTGATTGCAAAAATTTGGCCATGCATGTAACCTTGCAGTGGTCATTATTCAGCATTTCATAGACCGATGTGATTGTAAAATCCCTAATATTAGTATACAGCTGCAGTAACAGAAAAAAGGGGCAAATGACTCAGCCTTACCGCGACCGTAAAAGCATAGTTTGAACTTTAAGTGAATTTTCTGACCCTTGAACTTCTTTTTAGCCCCAAGCACCCTTTCATCTCTTTATTGCACTCACGAAACGATAGGACGGAAAGGACATCGCGGCCGGTGCATGGGAAAATCCCCTTCGGTGCGATTTGCTTCAAATTTGGCACAGCGGTATACTTCGACCTTTCGAACAAAATGGCTGAAGACGATTAGCCTTATAAAACTCAGGGTCACCCCCAGGGGGCGCCAAAGTTGGGTGTGTCGTTCCCGCTTAACCGAAAAGGTGAACTCTACAAAAGTTGTTCCACTAGTTGAGACGAACAACTTCCTCCTCTAGCACTTTTCTCTGCTGTCAAAGATTGAGGTCACAGGTCAACGACAGATCAGGTCACAATGATTCCCTTGACCTGTGCCCTCAACCTTTGACCGCAGAGAAAAGTGCTAGAGGAAAATGTTGTTCGTCTCAACTAGTGAAACAACTTTTGTAGAGCTCATTTTTTCGGTTAAGAGGGAACGACACACCCAACTATGGCGCCCCCTGGGGGTGACCCAGTTTTTTTTTAAGGCTAATCGTCTTCAGCCATTTTGTTCGAAAGGTCGAAGTATACCGCTGTGCCAAATATAAAGCAAATCGCACCGAAGAGGATTTTCCCATGCACCCGCCGCGATCTCCTTTGCAAAAACTTGACGAGCACGAGGCATCTATTCACACACGAAACTTCGGCCTTTGCAATGATACTATGCTGAAAAAGTTGATTTCTTTCTTCGCATTTCTCTTTATTACTAAAAGCTTGTAAATGAAATCAACATTGTAAACATATGTCATTCATTTAATTTACTTGTTTCAAGCAGCAGTCCAACGCACAGGACTGTAAATAAATTCTAATCTTATTGGTTTGTTTTATCCGAAGACAATGAACCCCTTCGCTAGCAATATGACGAATCGCATCAACAATCATACTAATACGAAGCAGAGAATTTATTGCACGGACGGAGCTCATGGTTCCTAATCAGTTAAACTCATACTTGCAGAGTAAGCAAGGTGAGAAGTACGCTTTCCGGAAAAAAATACCTTGGACTGGTGACACCCTTGCAATTATTAGTTCATACAATTATAAATCAGCAGTAATATACCCGTAGTACCATAGAATATAGCAAAGCCGTTGTCCAATTCGAACTAGGTAATGAATTTGAGATGATGACGATGGGATGAGATGTTGTTCTTGTTGGTGAATAAATTGACATTGAAAAGGACAAAGGGTAGCAAAGGTTTAGAGCCAAACATCCGAAACCCCGAAATGAGAAAAGTTTACTAATATTTTCACTACGAGTGGTAACATTACGAGCCTGCTTACTTCGTGAGCCACTGCTATACATATGACGAGAATTGCAGAGAATCTCAGTTCTCTAATTAGTTCGAAAATTCACAAATAGTAAGTTGAATTGTCAGTACATGTTTATTCGTTGGGTAAAAATTATTTGACAATACCATACAAATATGTTCTTCAAAATGCTCTCAAACAAACGTACAGATTCAAGAAACAGAAGCCTAGTTTTGGTGTGAATTGCTAACTAAAGCTAATGCCAATGTATCATATCATATCATATATTTACAATTTATACACACAACACTACACGTGCATATTACAATATTACCGGCTGGTCGTCATTCGTCAATTTCTCTTCGTCACTAATTCTTGAAATTCGTTCCTATTCTCTTCCTTTGCAGAACTGAACTCCAAATTATTGAAATTTCAGAAAAGCCTCACTCCTTAACGTATAACCACTGTGATTATTTGGTTGATGAACATAATGAACATTCAGTACATCTCTAATCTTTACGAACGAGACTACCATAAAACTTGTAATTCTGGCCCTCCGTCCAGGGCTTCGGCTAACTCAAAGACTTGTGCCCTCTGTAATATAATCGGAAATAAAGTGGGCTGTTCAAAGAGTTCAGACTAAGATGATGGAGTATCCAGTGATCTTTTATACAAAGTCTGCTAATTCATAAGTTTTACGGTAGGCATATTACATTGATACTGATACAATACAAACACGTCGCGCTACGCATCAATTCGTTTATAATTTAACTTAAAATGTTACATTGGTTTCCGACGGGATCACAAACTACCTACAGAAAACCTTGCTCAATCTTCCGAAGTCGAAGACTCCGAGGTTGATGATTCTGAAGATGCAGATCCAGACGCAATTGCGGAAACGCTGAGGAATTTACCTAGAAGTCTATTCTTTTCCCTCTCGAGTGCCGCTAGTTCTCCAATTTGTCTAACAAACTTATCGTAATCTTCTTGTAATCTTTCTCGAATTTGGGTAATGGTTGGTAGTTCACTCTGTCTCTGTCTTCGACTTGGAGGTGTAATTTGGGTTTCGGACTTATGAGGAATCAGGACTCTGGCCTTTTTAGGAACGGGAAGTAGACTACAAGTAGAAGGGTTGGTGTGGGCAACAGAAGACGATTCGGAGGGTATTTCCCGGACTGGCTGTTTACGTTTACGTGATAGCGTTAATGAACCACCGCTACTTCCAGGTATCGAAGTTAGTCTATTTTCACTAGTTGAGGGGAGGTTGAAGAGAGACGTCCCTTCAGCACTAAAATAATAAAACACAAAGAATTAGTACTGTAAAAAAGGCAGTGAATCCTACCTAAAATACTGAGCGGATAAACCCCTCAGAATAGTTATTTGACACAAGGTAACATAGAATAACAAAATAATAAACAAAAATCAAAAAACACCAAAAGGACTTTACCATAATTGGCCAAACTCGCCTAGACTAAAACTAGTTTTAATCTTAACGTTAAAAACACTTTACCGCTAGTCTGAATAACACCAAATCCGAATTAAAAAATTATCATGTGATAAAAATTCCAAATTTAGCATGAAAAACCAAAAACCAGGCTACATTGGAAGAGATTAATTTCTACTGCTACACAGGTAGATCAGTGCAAATATGAGACTTCGTAGAAACGATTCAACATAAAATATTGCAATCCTACCGTCGTCAAATACTAATGTCTGTAAAAAAAATCTATAGAGTATAGACAGACCCCTGGACCCCTGGAAATTCCATATCCATAACTACGGACGATTAGGACGATTCAACGAAAACAACTACTTATGTTAAAATTTTTAGCAAAATATAAATGGTTTATGGGAAAAGCAAACAAATGTTTTTCCCAGGAGGAGCCGTTACTCATCCTGCGAGAGTATTTTGCATTTTTTTCAATTTTCATAAATAGGTTGTCGAAGTGACGGACGATTTTGAATTCAAATTAAAACAACGGTAGTCAAGGCCACCCTGACCCGGAGTGAAAAAAGTTGTTTGTTTACTGGAATAACAAGTAACGGTTCCTCCTGATACCGCAATCAACTACGCGTAAAATCTTCTTGTACTTTCACTTAGGAGGGGCGGGAGGGGCCTATTGTATTTTAACAGATAGTAATTACTCTGAGCTTACAAAAAACTCTGGGGTCGAATTAGGCGATCCTACATGGTATTATGATTATGAAAACAGCAATCCCTGGTCAAGGTCAGCCCAGAGTAAAGTAGATCGTATTAATTATCTATTAGTATATTGCAGACTGAATGCAGTCTGCAAATTTGGAAAATAACTAGTCGCATAAAATGAGCAATACATGACATTCTTAACCCTGCGGCGACCGATTGGACGCACAAAAGTGCGACCCAGATTTCTAAGTGAAAATCTCTGAAAGAAAAAGTTTTCCCTATCCCTTAGGCCTTGCAGGTATGCCTCCACGTGTTTTCCATGTACATATCTTGTAAAGACGTCGAGGCAGTAAACTTTTAAGAATAATTTATATAAATTTTAAAGCACGGAGTCCCCCAGAAGTTTCATGCTAAAGTGGCCCAAACGGTTGTGGCCGATTGGTCGCACGTTTGTGCGACAAAGGATTAAGCAGTCCCGCCAAAAATGCTTTACCTTACTCGGCATGGTCGCACAAATGTGAGCCCAATCGGCCCTAAGTTGACAAAACTTTCCTCGGTCTTCGCAGGGTTAACAATTAAGAGACGAGTATAGTTACTAAAATCTGAATTAGCTGACTCGACCGTTCGGTAGGGCGGGTAGGGTTTGGTTTTCACTTTCAGGGAATAAAGGGTTTACAATTCCAGTCACTGTAGAGCTTTTTATTCCAACTTATCAGAAGGTAGGTTCAGTTAGCTATTGAATTTATTCAGTGACCGCCTTCTAGAGGTGTAAAAGGGCCGGGCCGGGCCGACGAATTTTCCTGGTACAAGGGCCGGCCCTAAAATATTTTCACGGCATAATAAACGGAATATAAAGCACTAGTACAGGGCAGATATGTATAAGAGCCGGGCCGAGAATCTGGTGTAACTCTCAAGATTCGGGCTGGGCCGGGCCTACAAATTCTTCGGATACAAGGGCCGGGCCGGGCCAGATGTTGGACGGAAAATAATTTCGTAGGGCCGGGCGGGGAAGACTATTAGGGCCGGGCCGGGCAGGGCCGGCAAAAGCCGGCCCTTTTACACCTCTACCGCCTTCCATACAAAGATTGCCCAAAGGACACAGGATACAAATTTTTTTTTGCTCAACTAAAGTTATAATTTGTTAATGCATAACTCAAAGTACTAGATAGAAACTAATATTTCCTGTATTTCTTTCAATTAAAAATTAAAATTCTTTAGTGTGTAGTGAACTGATTAACTGATCACGCTTTCTTGTAAAATATAGACTGTACGACATCCTTAAAATTGATAAATCCTTTGGATCCTTCCGAAGTGTTCGACTGATATTAATTTCAAATTAATTACAGCTTCACTATAAAATGAAGTAATAATTCATAGCCAGTATTCGTCTCTACTCACGTCAATGATGAAGAGCTTGGCCCCGAGCGTGGATTGAATGCTTCAAGGTTACCATCCAAAAAGTCACATACTTTTGGAATAATCGTCAGTGCTTTTTGCATGATTTCAACTGTTTCCTTGTCATCTCGGATGAACTGGAGAAACGGGAGGTAGTCCAAGTGTTCCATCTTCGTATCAATGTATGCGATGTCAAATTAAGAATTTTGGAGACAAGTTTATGTGCGAATCGTGTCTGGAAATTAAGACAAACAATCAGGATATTGGCCTACGATTGCAGTTCCAAACAGTCAGAATTAATAAACACAAACACAGAAACAAATACATCATAATATACGACATATTGCCTTAAAATAATAAATTGTATTCAAAAATTGGATTAATTTTTGACGAACTCAACAGCAATTCTAAGGAATTTAACATTGACTAATTATACAAATAATCAATTAGTTAAATTATTTTAACTTACGTGTCAACTTTACTGTTGATTCAGCAGTTTTACTGACAATGCTTCCCAACCGTCCAGAATAGTCTTTGGAAAGTGTGTGGAGTTCGATCTTATGTTTTGAAAGTTCAGTCTTTGAATTTTGCCATCCGCCGCGCCTTCACATGTGACCCCATCCCCGCGAACCACTCGTACATATTATAGCAACAGCTCTCAAATCGCCATCGATTTCTCAGCAAGTGTTTGCTGAGAAACTCAACTCAAAATTTGCCCGCCAGCCAGTTACTAGCTACACAGTCGGATTTTGAAAGTTTAGAGCAGTCTGTTTAAGGTCAACCAGGTCAGCGATTGAATTATTGATAAAAGATGTCCTTGAGGGGGAAACGAGTCACACTCGCCGTAAGTTTGTATTTTTTAAAGTTT
>JAQFYE010003509.1:0-15138 GCA_034694305.1 Protaphorura glebata
TGTCGCCATTCGATTCCTCACGTGTTTCATTATTCTCACATATTTGTATGAAATGGCCCTTGGAATCATTGGAGGAAATGTCAAGAAATTATCATCACCAATTGACGTATTTCTCCCAGTTTACTTCCAATTCAAACTCATAGGACTTCAATTCGTACTGAAGGAATTGTGGATAACTATGAGGATCAGATTTAATATTCAAATGTTTATGATACAGCTTGCGGTATTTCCTATAGGACATCAATTTGTCATTTGGTTGTTAAAGAGAACAATGGCTCTCGAACTGATTGTGGATTGACGTATTATGTAATATCATCATTATCATTTAATTTGTGAATAAAATTAATTTAAAACAGAGATAAGGTAAGCTCTTCCGTGAACTAGTGGTCAAATGTCCCACTTTGACGTATAGACACCAACTTTTTATCCTTGAAAACACGAGATTCTGGGCGCAAATTTGAATGGAATTGCCACGCTGAGTCAAACTTAAATGAAGCAAACTTTATTTTTACATTACTCGGAAACTTCTGAAGCTTGGTGGAGTAGTCGATTAAAATATGCAGATTCCGAAAATCACAATGAGCCGGACCCCATGGCGGTTTGGTCGGGCGTCAGATAAAGCATTGTGGTTCCTGCCGCTACGTCTGTGGCAATACTGTAATGTGTAATGTGTCACAGGCAATACTGACAAAAACCGTTACTGTTCTATAGAATCGAATCAATGCTGCAAGCAAAATCACACTCCATATCATCACCATGCTATATATATTAACAAAAATGCCATTAAAATTTTAATTTGCCGAATTGGAAATCACTTGTAGACATCTGGAAGCGTACATCAGGGCGGAAGGCATCCTTAATTGCTCTCTCATGTACTCACTCCTTCTGCTGGCGCTGTGGAAATAATTTGGTAATGTGAATGCGAAACTTGGCCACTACACTCGTACACCCTCCATCTCCGCGCATACTGGTGATTATAAACGGGACATTCAAGAGCTTACCACAGAATTTGCGCTAAATTGGTAATTTATATATTTCTGGTAAGCGCAATTTATAACAAGAAATTAAGGAAAGGGCGTAACCAATCACGCGACTTTGTCAGCAAGGGACCCCAACAACAGCTACAGGGTAGAGCTTCTCATGGGTTCGGGTTTGCCATCTGAAACTTTTCTGGTTCGGGCTCGAACGCCAAAATCTTAACCCGATCGAACGGGTTTGGATCGGGTTCATATCAACCCACAACCCAAACCAGATCCGAACCGGATATTTCCGGTTAAAATATTGTACGAGGAAATGACTTACTAACACACAATTTGAGCTACAGAACACTACATGTACATTTCTAGGACTTTGTGTAAACATATTTTGGTTTTTCGTGCCACGAATACGGCAGAACATAGACCGTGATTTGAAGGCGCACGAATCTTTTCCACTCACTGGAATTATAAAACCTAACCATCCCGGTCAAATATTCATTTCTTTTTTTTTCTCTTTTTCTGCGATATGTCTGTTCACAATTCGAGATGAGAATATATTTACTGTAATTTTAACGTTATGGTGCATTCGTAATAAATCAAACTTTTCGAAGGAATAATACCATTTCGAATTTTCAAAACAGTTCGGGTTCGGGTTATGCGTTTGGATCGGATCGACCATTCCGCTATCGGGTTCGGGTTCGGATCATACTGTTTGATCCAAAAGTTATTCAGTCGGGTTTCGGGTCACCAAAATTTTATTCCGGCCAAACGGGTTCAGATTGGGTTCGGGTTAGGATCAAAACTTTTGGGTTCGGGTTCGGATCGACCCGAACCCGTAGTGAGAAGCTCTACGACAGGAATAGGATGCGAAGTGGCCAGAATTCGACGAACCTGCCTGGGCCGGCCTATTTCGTTTTATATAAATGTCTTTTATATATCTTAAATTTTAACTTTTTATGTTGAATATAGGGTTAAATAAAAATCGGATATACGGGGTGTATCAAAACCAACAATCGATTCGTCCTAGTTTCTTCTTTTACTTTATCTGAAAAGCGAGATAGCCATTTTACTCGAAACTTATAATTGCGCGTCTTATGAGTCATGCCAGATTGCGCTGTAACGCGAGCTAGGGTTCGCCAAAACTTTACATGGGAGCTACGTCTGAACGACCTCAGACTTTGCACACCGCCTGTTCTTTACTTCCCAGACCATGCTTAAATGCACAAAAACTCCGTGGCTCTCTGCTAGAGGTCTGGGCTGTTCGTGAGACATTTCAGGAAGGAATTTGCCAACTTTTATGGGAATAATTTCACAATTTGTTGGATTCAACAAGGGTTGTTATGCCGAACCCGAAACTACCCGTAGTTTGGGTTGCTAGGTCCTATGTCGAAACTGAAACAGTCAAGCAAGTACAATGCTCAAGCGCATATGCGGTATATTCTTAGCCACGATAGAAATCGTAATAATAATAATATTGATAATCCGTCTAATTCTTCAGATTCAATTTGCGTCTAACATCAAATGAAAACTTTATTTTCGCCAATTTTACCCCGAATCGTTTTGAGAGGTACTCGAGTTAATAACATGTTTCAAGGTTTGGGGCAACCAACGGTCTTCCAGAAAGAAAAGTTTGGGCGAGATCGTTGAGTTGAACCCTAAGTACTTTCCTCGTCAGTCGCGTATGTGGTAATACATACCTCAATTCCGTTGTCCAAAAAATGGCAGATGTAACATAAATTATGGCCAACGTTGCTAGGTATAGCCCCAATGCCCAATCCTCACCCAATAACCAAAAATGCGGCAACAGCATTAATACGTAGAAGAACGACTGCCGATATTCGTCTGGAAAGTATGCACTGATGTAGCAATTTCAATCGGGGTAAGAAATGTTTATGAATTGACAACTTATTGAGATTACACAAACAATAACAATTCCACAGTAGATCACATTTTCACAACCAAGCTGGAATGGAGCAGTTTTTTTCTTCAAGTACCAATCTGGACACAGATGATCGTATTTGTATCAAATTTATATTTTATCACGATGCAGAATCCTATGTGCAAATGAAAATTTCAAATTTCAAAATTATTGAAAAAATTGTTAAATTATATTATACCTCTGCAATTCTCATCGTAAGCGAGGAGTTGATTCGTTGTCATTATTATTTCATCTCGCTTGGACAAAACTAGTGTAGAGCAAGTGCAAACGATAACTTCGGCGATAATATAAACGCAGTGTATTGTGCGCTCCATTGCCGTTGTATTTGGATTGGATAAAGTATAAATGAAACTAATAATTAGAAATATTGTATAAACAAATAAACTTAAGTTGAGCAATACCAAGCGGCTGTACAAAATCTTGTATTCGGAAGGACAATGCGATTTGTGCTATTGTCCCAGCGGAACGGTATTACTTTAAAAATATAAGCACAATTAATATGGAATATTAAGAACTTAAGACACGTTTTACTAATCATATTTCAATTGCGGATTCACTCAGATATTTGAGAAAAGATGTAGAAGTTCTATTCAAATTCGGTTTGGTGCCCAGTTCTCCGACTGACCAGTAACGAACTGAAGACAACCGATTGTGACTCATCCCAGATAGCTAGGCTAAAGCAATTAGAATACAACCATTCCATCAAATTTTGAGCTGTATAAATTTGATATGGACACGAATTATTAAGAAATCGTTTTAAGCTTACAATAGCCGAATGGTTGAACACTGAAGATGCTGTGATAGATTCGGACATATTCTGCATTCAAGTCGGGAACAATAAATTAGGTATAACTGTTCCTGACAAGAGAAACATAACGGTGTGCTGAGCTAATTTCAGCGCATGATGGGGCATAGCTGGAATGATATTTCAAATTTATACCATGCAAGTCTCAACACATATCTACATAAAATTGTGTAGGTCTAAAATGGCATTGTCGATTTTATTTTCAACATCGGAACGAAAATACTGAGGACATGACATGGGAGAACGGGACTTAGTCAGAAGCTAGTTCTTTTTCAATATCGCGAACAAAAGGCTTCTAAAATGTGCATACCAGAAGTACTCTCTCATTTAATTGTTTCCTTTAGGTATTACTGTGTTTCTGGAAAGACAAATGGAATCGTAGAACGAAACAACACACTAAATTAAAACGGACAAGATCAAGACAGTGTGCTATTACAGTCTCAGTTCATCTAGCAAATTAGCTGGTTACAGGTTTATTGTTCTCTTGTGTATAGTATTGCTCATTTACGTATTATGAATAAATGACCTATTCGACATCGCGTGTAAGGACCAATACGTCGCTGACATGAGAAATAATACTTCTCAAAACTCCGATACTTTCTCCTTTATGAAAATAATCCATAGAGCCAAAATTGAGTCTTAATGGTCGACAAGACTTGAGATATTTGGACAGTAGCATCCGATCATTGCCCCTTGAGGTTGTACCGCAATTCCAGGAATATACTGATTCCTTGGAGAACTCATTGTAGTTGCCCAATTCCGAATACATCAAATAAAGTGCTGTCGTTCCGACTGCGGCGGTTGCGGCACAGGCTATGCTGGCATAAATCGGCACTATTCGATAGACTCGAATGAATGATGCCAATGAAACTTCACTCCAGATCATCAACGTGCTATTTGTAATGACAGTCAGATCACTGAAATTGTAATTCGACGAATTAAAAATACATTATAATTCGGTTTGTTTTATTGTCCCAACGGAACGGTATTACTTTTAAAATATACGCACACTTAATATGGAATATTAACAACTTGAGGCACTTTTTACTAATCATGATTCAATTCCGGATTCGCTTAACATATAACTGCATGGAAAAAGAAGTAATAAGTCGCACTACTTGTTGTGGACTTTCAATGGCGAACTGCAAACGATTGTGACGCATCCCAGGTAGCTAGACTAGAGCAATTTGAATACAGGTTTGTTTTAAGGACATGAATAATTAGGAAACAACGTTTGTAGCTTCCAATAGCTGAAAAAGGTGAAATGAGTTTCCGAATTGTAAATAGAGAGTATTGTACATCTATGTTTCAAATTCCACACTATTTAAATGTAAGATTTCTAAATAACGAATAATACGACACAGTGTCTGTTTGGCCAGCCGAGTAGAACGGAAGAAAGGAATAAGCAAGTAAAATCATGTAATCTTGAAATCCTTAGTTTCTCTTGAATAATCTACTTTCTCATTGAAATACTGTCAAGGGTTGGACTGCCGCGTCGGTTAGAAGTTTTCATATAAGTAGTGACTTTCATTTTCGAGTCTGAGGTCGGGCCCGGCGGACTAATGTTTGGATAGAAAGGAGAAACATCAAACTTTTAATACACAGCCGTGATACGAGTATCATGATACTTTTCAAATGATTGACAAAACTCTTACATCAGACCTCAGCGTTGACTATCGGCAAAAAACTAGAGCGAAATAAACCGGACTCCGAAATGCGAGTCAGAATATAATTTTCATTAACAATACGAATCCGTTTTAATTGACCCGTTGTATATGAAATTAACCAAAGCGAGTAAAACCGGATTTTACGTGATTAAATTTTATGAACAGACTCATTATAACTATGTCTTATGTATGTACATACATATTTATGTATGCAACTTGATGGTAATCGTTGGCCATTGCCATTTACCACCGAACTAGAAAAACTTGGAAATTATTTTGTTCTCAAACAGACACCTGCGGATTCCAGGTTCAAACCCTGTCAAATCTACTTTTTCGAAGTCCGGAAGGAGCCATCCCCGAAATGTGGTCGAAATAGCCAACTCTACCTATGTGCAAATACGGACAAACCCTACAAATAAAAACGTTCCATCCATATCCATGGCATAATTTTTTGTGACGCAATTTAATTAATGCGGTCACTTTCATGCCTTGCAATTCACTCAGCAAGTTGGAGTTTGCAAACATACGGGAAAACCGCATCCAGGAATTTCTGAGGAAAAAAGAAAGGAAACGCCTTTGTTTTCCACAGTTTTATATTTCAACTCCGTAGTTCAAGATGGACAGTCCAGGTACAAAATATTATTCAAATATAACAAATATGTATATATAAAATGAAAATAGGATAAATTTATATTTTTAACAGTTCTTACGGAATCTGATGTCCACTGGATAGTGAAAATATTTCTATTACGATGGAGAGCTGGTTTCAAGTAGGGACAGGCTATGTTTGGCAATGGGACTCACGATGTCACAACTAGAGGATATAAAGTACACAGTTGCATTGGACAAATCACTGACTCATGGGTTTATGACGTTACTTTTGACAAAGTGGCTAAACATGAACGGTACCAGCGTGACAATTGGAAAATTAGTTGAAATACTTAGGAATGAAAGATTCCTTACCGTGGCTGGTGAGAATACCGTTTTAAATTTAGAAATGAGTACCAGTCATTCATGCCTACTATGCAAATCGACAAACGTGCTTATTATACTGGACGACTTGATTTTATAAATTAGTTTTACGTAAGCAATGAGAAACAAGTAAAACATTATGAAGTCAAAAATCGAACCAAGTATTCCTCTTTCGGGGTAACTAATTGGACGACCAGCTAATTGGGTAAAGCCAGATTGATAATGATGCCCATGTAACATGTATTTACCAGGCAACACTCTCTGTTACATCTTCCCGCTGGACAATTCGTTTTGTCATAAAACTGCCCGCCGCGCAGAGTTGATATAATAAGGACTCTTAGTAGGCAGGGATATAATGCGGACGGATACTAAATAAGTAGGATGTATAGTGCAAAGTCTGACTCACACCCGGGGCAATCGCCCCCCTCCGGAGCCGGATATCCGGTATCCGGCCGAAGGCCAAATACCACTATCCGGTCCATTCCTAATTAGTATCCATGAGATTCTTCTGGCAATTTTAAATTAATGGTTCATTCGAAGTTCCATCCTTTTCGAATCACTGCTTCTCCTGAATTTCCGCAGGCAATTCTTGGACTCATATCTACAAAGCTATACATATTCAGTGAAGATGAAGTGAAGAGTTAGGTCATGGCGTTCTCTTGTAGGGAATGAACTCGAAAATAATTATTTTCACACACAAAGAATACGAATAAACTTGCTGCGAGTTAATTATTCAAACAATTCCATGGATTCAATTTGAATGTGCATGCAAGAGGTGTGGCTTTAGTCAGAGTCAGGGTCAGAGAATTCTTTATTAAAGTCATAATGCTCCATAGCCCATACAGTTCAGTAAAATAACCAAATTGATTTCCAATGGGTGTTACAATATTCCGACTAATTTAAAGCACGCTGTTTTTAACAACAAATTGTGATCTTGGTTAACAAAATTTACAATATTGAAGTGTAGATAGCTTAACAAGCTAAAAAGAACACAGTAATCGCTCACTGTTGACATTGTAAAACTACATTATCTTTTACATTAATGAAGAGCACTCAGGCGAAAAAATAGATTTCAAATGCTATCCCTATACCCTGAATGAGCATATTTTAGTAATTTTGGACGAACTATGTGACTTTTTTCATAATATGGTACATGATAATGTTTATATATTTTTTTTGTTAAACTTAATGATAATAAAGGAAAAGAAAAAAAACTTAAATAACAGTTTGTGATACTCTCTATATTATTGAATTTCCTATTTCTTCCTAGCAACAAGAAACGTATCAGATCTCTTGTTCAGATAATATTGCGACAATGTTCTCTTAAATCCTTCGACGGAAGTGCTCAAGGAACGCACCTTCGGTGGTAAGAGTTTTTAAGAGGAGTAGAGTGTTTAAGAGGCCACGTCAAGATGCATATGCAGATTAGATAAAATCTGCGACCATGACCACAAACAACATCTCAGCAAACCAATCCAGGATGTATCGCGGGTATTATTTTAGTGGATGTGCTACAAGAATCGATGAATTTCACCATAATTCAACATTTTGCATTATTTGCATTAGTTTTCAAAATGCTTGACGCGGTTCTTCATTTAATACTTTACTAGCAAAAAGCCCGGCCATACGGCCGGGTTAGGAAGGAAGCAAATGAAATATACTACTGTAAACTCTCGGCCTGGCTCTGCCCGGCCCCTACTATTTTAGTTGGTTCCAAGAAAAATAGAACGCTAACCGTCTCGCCACATTCCTAATAAAGTCATTACTTTTTATTTTAAATCATTACGATTTATTCTTTAGTTAAATTACTTATTGATGACCCCTTGGAGTCTAATTTATGAGCAACCTTGTTGTATAGTGCATTTCCTAACCTCATACAACGTATCAGTGAGTTTCCAGGTTATATACCGTTTTTAGAAATGTTCTTATGCTGCAGTCCCGTGTAATGTCTTGGTTATCAACACATGCGTCTTTTCCGCGCTCGATAAACTACTTTCCCTCTAACACACGCAATGGTTTTTCGTTTTTTCAAAATTTCGAAATGAAACAATTTTTCTTAAAAAATTATCTCGCTGTCACATTGGATTAGATTGTTTTTGTGATTTTTAAGACCGAAACCAAAAATTAGAGTTGAGGGGAAGTGTATGAAAACACGGACCATTAGGGCTTCCAGACGTCCTGGTTTTCCCGGGATCGTCCCGGTTTTGAGAGCCGGTCCTGGCGTCTAGAAAACGTCCCAGTTTTGAAAATTCTGTCCCGAGAATCCCGGTTTTTAGTATATCTTGGCTAAATACAATAACAATATTGAAAAAATTCGGCCCTTCGGCCGATTATCAATTCTATTTTCCAACTTACAGTCAATACGCAAAAAAAACCTGACGAATTGGCTCAGAAATGAATTCTGTGTAGAGAGAATTGGCTCAAAAATGAATTCTGTGTAGATAAAATGACACCTTTGGGTGTCCAGGTTTTTGAATTTACAATAATAGAAGGCCTACATATCCTGTGAACGCCAGCTACAGGATATAGTTTCAGTTCGGTATAGTATGTCTAGGCAGTATCACAAACAAACAACACGAACCTAAGTATCTCAATGTACAATTGATCTTGCTTCAAACCAAGGCGGCTAAACAATTCAGTAGAATTCTGTAGTAAGAAGATTTTATACTGACGTATAAACAAAAAAAAACTTTTTGGTTTTCCGTGGGGCAAACCTAGTTATCCTCCCATTGCTATTTTCTTATAGATATTTCAGAATTTAACGTTGTTGGGGATACCTTCGGTGTTTGAGACAGCCAATGATCTGTATGTAATTTTGATCTCCTATTGACATTGCATTTTTGGTTTATTTTTTGAAACCTTTTTTCACTTTCTTGTTTTTCCTCACTACGGGACCTCCCGACTAGATAAATTTAACTGATTTGTTTAGCCTCCTAGCTTCAAACTATGTTAAGTAAGTCTTGATTCAAATAGGGAGTACCCCCCCCCCCCCGCTAGCAGTCCGATTATCCTGGCCATTGAACTCGACTACTCTATGGCTTTATGGTCGTAAAAAATTGCTGCGGCTGTACTCTTGATACAGAGATAGACGGACGGACGGACGGCATCATAATATTGCGAACATATCACTATGGTACCATCCACAGAATAAGTACTCCAAGAATGA
The DNA here is from genome assembly GCA_034694305.1 of Protaphorura glebata. Taxonomy (NCBI): domain Eukaryota; kingdom Metazoa; phylum Arthropoda; class Collembola; order Poduromorpha; family Onychiuridae; genus Protaphorura; species Protaphorura glebata. Next base: position 9,527 of record JAQFYE010003509.1, read on the forward strand.
GCACAGACAGTTAAGTTTAATCGTATTATATCATGGAATTGAGAACATAAAGGAGTTGAACTTTTCTCCAACGTTTATTAGATTTAAAAATTAACTTATGAATTAGTACAGCAGAGTTCGGGTAATTTGTATTTGTGTGTTTGTTTTGTGAAGTTGTAATCATGCCCTGCTGTGAATACCACTTTCAAAACCTCATTGATCAAACTACACTAACTGGCTAGTTACAACTCAAAAAACAGCAAAAAACAGCTCACGGTGTAGGTTCGTAATACCTCCATTTTTATATATCAAATCGAATCGAAAGTTGCCTTCCTGTAAGCACGTAGGTTCCTGGTGTGTGGATCACCGAACTGGCCAGATATTAATGCTACAACTTCGATATTCTTGTTGTGGATCTGCCAAGCATAGCCCGCTGCAATGACGGCCCGAAACAGAAGAGAGAAATTTTAATAGAAAGACTAAAATGATTTATTTACTCAATGCAACCACAGGTGTCAACTTATTATCTTAACAAATCCAAATCACTTGTTTGAGCGCTTATTCGGAACTGTTCTCATCTTGCTCAGTCTCTCTCCATTTGTAGTCGTCCAGGGCATGAACATTGAGGTATGCCTTAATTATTTGTACACATTCTCTACATGCCTAGATCTGCAATATAGGGTGGCTTAATGATTCACATATGGCATCGACATACCGAGGCCCACACTATAGTATATTTATTTATAGAAGATATAACTGAAGGAACACGAAGAAGGATGTCATATGTCGGATATCGGGATGTCGAATGTCAGATATTTCTTGTCTCTCGGCAGCAGTTTTGATATGCCATGATTGATTCTGTAACTTTGAACAGTTCGTATTCACTATCATAGGTTCGTACCCGCGTTAGTAAATCTAACAATCTCAATCATCAATTCAACCAATTAATCATGTCAGCGATTACTTCTAAAATGTCTTTCGACCTATTCATAAGTATTAGACATTCAATTCTACCTAGACCGCATGTCAACATTGATTCGTAGTTCTCATTTGTTCGAAAAGCAACGTAACATTCTTTGTATTTTTTCAGTGTGACCTCAAATAGTTTGTTATGTACGTCATGATGTGTTTCGTAGTTAATTCGTCTACTGATTCCACCAATTCGGTCACATGCTTCTAGCGCAGCATTGATAATGATTTCACCATTTCCAAATTCGAACCATTCAATTGACAATTCATAAAATGACTGGAATAGTTTTAACACATCTGTCCATCTTTCCATATACGAGAGGCAATCTATTACACCTCCGCAGATTTCAGGGACGTCCGGAAAATTACGTCTAGGTATAGAATATTCAAACAAGCTTCCGTACATCTGAGAAGCCGTTCTGACAAGACTACGTTGATTATTAAGGGTTAAACTCGTGTTATCTCTCGCAGATTTTAACAAGTTGGCACTCTCTTTAAAATGTCTCAAATGTTCCAAATCGCCAAATGAAAGTTTAAATCGTACCAAAAGTTTACTACAGAGTTCACTCAGTTTTAACATTTCACCTTCTCTCAAGTTCTTTGAAAACAAATTTCCAATTCTCTTGCAAACACAATTTATAAATCTGCTAGTGAATACCTGTGTCAAAACATTTCCCTCGTCATTTCGCCCACTAAAATATTCATCTCTGGTTCTATAAAATGATTCTTCGGCTTCGTCGTATTTACTCTGTACTAGAAGTGCAACCAATCGTTGAGTGTGCACGTCTGTAGAGTTGTTTCGCCTCGAAATAACGAAGTCTATGAACTGTTCGTGTACAGGTTCCAAATTACTTGACGGAATGTGCGTAGAAACTGACATTGCGTGCACAAGACAGTTCTGATCATAATCAGTCCCACACATGGTCATTAGTGGAGTCTCCACTGTACACATTGCCTGTCTTAGTATTGTACGTTCAAACACCAATTCGACATCATCTCGAATGACTTTCTGCACCAATCTGTGAACACTGATATTGAATTCAGGGTCAATCGCTATCATTGAGAATTGTGATAATAAATTTGCAGCCTCTTTTAGAGAAGATTCATTTATACTTGAGTTCTTATAAATCATGGAATCCCAAACGCGTTTGAAAAGTCTTTTGTTTGGAATATTTTGAAGTAACTGAATCGGAATGTTATTTGAGTTAAAATACGATATGATTCGCATTATTCTCACTGCCAAGTAATTCTGACGCTTAATATTTCTCAGTGTAATTTTCCAAGTACTGTTAATTGTTTTCTCATATCGATCACACTTGAATTCGAAAATTCGTTTGGAATTTGTCTGGAGTAATTCTAAATAGAGTTTCATCACTTGTGCTACACGTGACAGCTCGACCGAACGTACCTTTTCAATGTACGCACCAGCTTGTCTCATAGCCAATTGGAGATTTTGCAACTCGCGAGCAATTTTCTTTGCACATTCCATTTCCTTGTCTGTTTCTAAGTTAAGGTATGACTTCAAGAACTTAACTGAATCTTCTTCCGGAAACACGTCTAGATCAATCAAATGCGTTTCTCGGTTCCACTCCCGACTTCTACTCGTAATCAAAACGTATTGCTTAGTTGTCTTTGGTGATTTGACTGGAAGATAGGGCTTAACAAGTTCATGTTGTTCAACGTTGTCGTATACAAAGAGTGTGCTGGTTTTCTCAAAATATTCGTAGATTTTCGGAGCGAGGTCAATCAGCTCAAGCGGTCTCCCATTAATACCTATTGTAATCAATCGTACCTTCTCTGCATGCGCATGGAAAGATTTCTCGATTGTGTCAGCAGTTTCAGCGTTGATCCAAATGACGTGAAAATAGAATTTGTTACGGTAATATTTCCATGTGTAATGGATTGCCAGTGTTGTTTTTCCGATTCCTCCCAATCCACTCAGCGTTGTAATCACAGTTATTTCATTGTGCCCGTCTTCCTCAATATTCTGGCCCAAAAATGATTTGTGTAGTCTTTCCATTTCATCTAGGCGTCCAGTGAACGCAAAGACTTTACCCGGGACTAAAAAACTTTAAAGCAAACTGAGGAATCATCAAATCCATCTACAAGGCGATTTGGAGGGGTTCCTTTTCGGTTCGGGAGCTCTTTGGAAATCTTATCTGAATATTTGGAAATTAGTATTATTAGTCTTAACTGCTGTAATATATCTATGTGACGCATGGCAGAAAATGCAACTGAGAGTGCTTAACAAATATATTATGTTACATGGGTACCATTAATCGTTCTGGGTTTACCTGGGTAGCGGGTGGTTCAGCTAGCTTGAAGCGATTTTCCACTTCGCCAAAAATTTTACGGTACTTATTTTAAATTTTTAAAACGATATTCTCACCAGCCACGGACATGAATCTTTCTTTCCTGAGTACTCCAGTTAATTTCCCAATTGTCGCACTGTTAGGATTGATGTTTATCCACTTTGTTAAAGCTAACGTCAGAAACCCGTGAGTCAGTGATCTGTCCATTGCGACTGTTAACTTTTTATATCCTCCAACTGCGAAGCCGTGAGTCCCATTGCCGAACATAACCTCTCCCGATTTGAAACCAGCTCTCCATCGTCACGAAATATTTTCACTATCCAGTGGACATTAGATTCCGCAAGAACTTTAAGTATTCATTCTTTACATCTCTGACTCAGTAATCGTAAATCGAATTATTTTATTCTCATTAAAAATACTTTTTTCGAAAATTCGGTCCATACTTTGGAAACTATGAATTTTTGAAAGTGTTCATATTCTTTTAGGGCACCCTGTACATTCTACTAATCCTACTCACAAAAAGCGAGGTGGATGTTTTCTACTGAATTTAAGGTACTGTATTACGCATTTCAATATTTTTTTATCGACCCAGCCACCGAGCGATCAGGGGAAGCCAGAGAGGATGATCGCACCTGAAAATCCGCGCAGACTCAATGTTTTACCTACCAAATCTTAATTCGTGATATGACTTATGGCTACATAGTGATGGTAACATGGTAAGCCGTGAGAGAGGCCAACTTGTAGTAATCAAATCGGTCATTTGGGATTGAGATACCACATTTGCGTCCTAATAGAAAACCACAAATGCGAAACACTCCTACCACACTTACATAACAAATACGGTAAATTTATTCCGACAAAACTTCCTCCTTCGGAATTATTGATATACTAGAAAACCCGAGCTCGCTATCGAGTAATTATTCGTATTAAAAAGTGAGTATGTTTGTTTATTAAAAAAATACATCCATTTATTTGACATTCACCCGAACGTCTGGTCAACATTTGATGTTTTTTTTCAAATGATAGAGATTGGTATGTATTGAGTCAAATTAAGAATAACTCAGAGTGAATGCCTTCGATCATCAGCCGAACTGTACATACCCGGCATTCCCTATCCCAAGGAATTCTCTTACATCTTCTCGCAACAACCGTATGTTTGTTGATTTGTATGTCGTTCAAGAAAAACATTACTAGAAAAATTCATACATGAAACGACGCTTAGCCGCGCATCGCCAGCGGTCTCCCAGCGACCTGCAGGTCATTGGGCACTTGGAAGGTTTCTCCACCAGATGGTCGTCTGAAAAAAATATTTGATTTTGTCGGTACTTAGCGGGAACCAATGATTTTGTCGGTTTCTAGAGAAAACTATTGGCTTTATTGCGAAAGGCTGAACGACTGAGCTATACAATGGTCCATGGTGGCGTCTGTGTGTCTGTGTGTCTGTCCACACTCTAGCGGCCACATTTATCATCGGATTCTGTTCAAACTTGGCATGCATGATCCTTGGGCCATAGCGCCGGCTAAGTTCGTGAGCCAACCTGATCGGACTACTACTAGCGGTACTTGACTATATAAACCTGGTCAACAGACAACCTTATATAAATCAACGATTACGAAGCTCATGTGTTTCGCATCTTTACTGCTCGCAGTTTATTAATATTATATTAATATTATAAAAGTAACGGACGGTGAGGTGGTCATCTAGCGCTGGTGCAGTGGAAAACGTGACTCCATATAGTGATTTGATTGTTGTGAAGTGGATGATAAGAAGTTTGACACGGTCAAGGCAGAAAGATGGCTATGGTTGTTGTGAGTGGATGAGTTTTTGTTTGGAATTGTGTTATTGTTTTTTGGAAATTGGAAGCGTGATATTAGCAAAATGCCAACGTGGCTTAATGAAGATATGTTACAACTAAATGCAAACAAAACTGAACGTATACTTATTGGAATAAAAACCCTGTTCAAAATGCTGCGCATGGAAACCATGTGTCAGGCAGGTTGGTTTCGGTGTGGTAGCTATGACCGCAGAGATGATCGCGTTAGAGACAGACAGACGGACGGACGGGGAGGATTTTATAAGACCTTAACAGAACTACATCCACGGGCTAATAACTCCCTATATCCGCAAAATGCAAGTCTCACTTTGTGTCCGACCGCCCGCTGAGTGGAGAGAAAGTTATGCCCCACCCTGTATGTGGTGTGGTCTGACCTTAATTCTGAAGTAACAAAATAATACTAGTAAAATAAATGAGAAAAGGTATTTCGAAATGGTGGACGCCTAAGAAAGAGCGATACTCTATACTGGGGAAAAGACGTGATTGAGCGAGTGACCTCATACGTGTACCTGGGTGT
>JAQFYE010003510.1:0-15135 GCA_034694305.1 Protaphorura glebata
GTATTATAAGAAACAGAAGTGGAATATACAGGGTGAGTCGGAAGTATTTCCACCTATTTGATTTCATTCTCCCGTCGATCGGATTATCCGATTCGACCGGGACACGGCTTAAAATGAAGCCAATATACTAAAAGGATGCTCGATGATGCGCAATTTTGAGGTTCTAAGCCAACGGTCATTCCGTGACCACTCAAATGGGTTGCTAACTTTTCTAACATTGCCAAGATGGGTGAAAAATCGACGAAATCCAGCATTCTTCATGCTTTTTGAGTCAAATTCATCCGAAGAAACGACAGGTCATGTATTTTATAACAGCGGCTGTCAAGTGAAACCTCGAATTTTGGCCCATCTCGGCAATGTTAAAAAAGTTAGCAACCTGTTTGAGTAGTCACGAAATGACCGTTGGTTTTATTGAACATCCTTCTAGTTCATTCACTTCATTTTAAGCCGTGTCCCGGACGAATCGGATAATCCGATCAACGGGAGAATGAAATCAAATAGGGGGAAATACTTCTGACTCACCCTGTATAATCCGAATAAACACCCAAGAAGCCCCGACCCGAGAAAGCTCATGGAATGTATCTCGGGATGCTTCGAAAAAATAATTTCCAAAGAATTTTACAACCTTAGTACTATAGTACCATAGTAAAATCAAAAGGTTAGAATGATAATTGAAGATTAGCCGAGCCCGAAGTAGTGTTGTATCAGTTCTAGTTCTCATTAAGTTCTAGTTCCAGTTCTAGTTCTAGTTCCTGGAAAAAGAACTAGAACTAACAAAAAAGACATGGAACTAGAACTGGAACTAGAACTGAATGGACGCAAGTTGGAACTGGAACTAAGAACTAGAACTCCAGTCCGCGGAACTGAAACCTCATATAGTTCCTATTTAGTTCCTATTTAGCTCTCATTCAGAGGAAGTTTGTGCAAATTCGTTGTTACAGCTCCAGCTGCAGCGTTGTTCACAGCTCTTGCCAAAATGTAATTCAGTATTTTGTTTGAGTATCATTTCGTATTATTTTGTAGCAATTTTACTTTTGAACTGAAAGTAAACATTAAAATCTCCATAAATATGAACAACAGTCAAGAAGTTCAAGTTACCCGTCTTGGTTAATTCGTACTTTCGAAATTAATTATTCCTGATTTCAAACTTAATAATAAAATTGCTACACTACAGCATTGTAACAGGAAGAAATGAACAAACAGAGGTTCTCCAATTAATAGCATCTCTCTCCACGCTCCAGTTTACTCACCGAACATTTCATTTTCATTGGTACTCTATTGCGATTAAGGGTCTTTTTGAAAATTTGTACATGCGAACCGAAATTCTCTCACACTTGTGTTCATTATATTAGTAAACAAAATTAGGGCAGGAACTAAATCGGAAGTTAATGAGAACTAGAACTATAAAGTCTCTGGAACTAGAACTAGAACTGGAACGAAAAGTCATCAGGTGCAGACGGAACTAGAACTAGAACTAAATGACACGAAAAAATATTCTACCGAAACTAGAACTGGAACTAATAGGAACTGATACAACACTAGCCCGAAGGGCGAAGGCTGATCGTAAAAATCGTAATTATACGATCTACCCGGAATCCGATAGTGTTTCTTTTATGGACCTCTCTACGACGTACCTAGAAGCGCACTACACTTGTAATCCTCTGTACCTGGGATTCCAGAGGATAGAGGGTAGAGAAGTACTAACTCGGGACAAGGCTCAATCTCCTGTCGTTTTCGCTATCTAATAATTACACAGTGATTAGATACTCCATGTAATAGAAATAGAAATGATAAGGAGGGATTTCAATGCGAATTCAGGTAACCCGTATTATTAAGATCAAGGTAATATCCTACTACTAAATCAAATTAGCCTCAGTTCAGTTTGCAATTCTGAAAATGAATGTCGGAATCTCAATCGCTAAAATCGCATGTTTAATTTTATATGCCTCATTAGCATCGTTAACTGTGAATGCCGCAACTTTGGACAGAGATGGGGAGTACAGAATTATTTTAGCCGTACATCCTAGCACACCCGAACCTGTTGAGTACATTGCTAATTACTTCAAAGAGATTTCGGTAAGCATTATTTTTGATTGGAATTAAATTTTAAAACTAGTCTTGGGGTATGTAGGATAGTGTTGGTATATTACAGTATAGAATGGTCGTTTTAGAGATTGAGTTCCCACAATTCAAATATTTATCAAAACGATCGAAACTGGTTAACTATGTTTAGCTTGACATGGCAGTTGACATTTCTAATGATATCCCAGCTCCATATTACCCTAATTTGAACTATTGTAAGTTCAATCTTAAAATGTTGATACCAGGACACGTTGGAAATATTTTCTGGGCAACTCTTCGGGGCAACTAGTGGGACATTTTTCCTAAAAAGAGTTGAAGTACTGGTCCCAGGCCATTGGACATTTAGTGTGCCTGAATCAGTTTCGTAAGTCACATTAAAGTGAAATTTTATATTTTGAGAAAAAAATGACCAATTCAGTAAAGAAATGTAACAGTAGCCACAGAAATATACCGAGCGCACTGATTTGATATCAGACGTATTATCATACTTCACGTTGGTCTCGAAAATAGAAGCACATATGGCCAGTTCCATTGGCGTATCAGTTTCTACAAAAATGAATTTCGAGTGACACGCTTAATTCATACCAGTTAGCACTTTTTCTATTTATAATGTTGTCGATACCTTCGAGAGTAGCCATGAACACTAAATTTGCAATTTTGTGCTACGGTACTTAGTGAATCACTGGAAGTAGCGGATATTCGCCTGACTGCCTCATTGACTTCAACTCCGAGGGTTGAAAACTTACATCCATGCGGGCTGGCAGGCGACTACGTTGAATTACCGTCGGGTTTCTTTAATACGACTTTACCACAACGTCTTGGACATCCAAGTAAGTTTTGCATGACTGCCACAGTGCACAAATAAATTCACTTGTTTCCTACAATTAGGTAAAGCCCTTCTGAATTTGTGGGCTCGATTTCGATGGGGTGTTTATGAGGAACATGGTGTGCCGGGTAGTAAAGTAGTCCCGTACTTTTACAAAAATTATACAATAGATGCTGACAATTGGGAAGTGACTGGATGCTCCAATGTGAAGTTAGACGGCGCGTTAGCCTCTGTGTAAGATGGGCATATTCATTCAATTTTCACCTGACATATTGATAAAATAAAATTTTAATTATTGTCTATGAAATTGAAACTACAGAGACGGAACACCTTGCGAAAATATCGATGGCGCAGAGCCGCCTGAAGGTTGTAGGTTTAGACCTCACCAAAGTAACATCGCCACGACTTCACTCATGGGTTTTCATTGGCTACCTTCTGTCACGCAATTCTGTAACGCTACCAATCACAACAAAGGAGCTCCGAATCGGCAAAATATTTTCTGTGACTATCAAAGCGTTTGGTCAGTCATCCAGTCAACTAATGGTTTTGCAAGCGTGACACAAAAAGTGATCGAAGTGCCGCCTGTCGAGTTTAACATTATAAAACAAAGGCAGCAACCAAATCTTTATATCCTTATTGATTCTGGTTCCTTCATTGACGTAAGAGCTTCATTCCACGCCTCCAATCTTGATTGTATTTCAAACAAGGTTCTACATTTTAGAATGACGAGAGCGGCCTAATATTTGCTGAGATAATCAAGGGCCTCCTTCCATTCTTATCTCAAGATGGCTTACGGGGAACACTTGTGAGTGTCGGAAGCTATCCCTCCGGGGAAGAAGATGGGAAACCTACGCTGAAACAACAAGTTGACTGGCTGCCACTAGGTGGAGCCGATAACCTCGATGTCATATCAAAGTAAAAAAAATATAAGAAACTTGGTAATAAATAAGATACACAAAATATAATAGAAACTACTTACTTTTTAGGGCTATCTTTGCCGTACCTACTAACACAACTTACAGCAGAGACTTTGGTCAAGCTCTCCAAGAAGTGGCGAACAAAGTTGAAGAACTAAATCCAGCATTTCAAACAGCCTTAGTAGTCTTAAAAGCAGGGGCTGCAATCAATTCTTGGTGTGAGTTGGTGTTATCTAATGAAATTTTGAGCTCATGGTTGAAAAACATGTTGCTTTGCTTACGGTAAATCTCTAGGCTCAGGCTACATTGAAGAAGAAATCTTGTCATCTCTTCGAAGTAATCGGATAGCACTTAGTGCATTTGAGTTGGAGATGGAAAATCCAACTGCAAATTATCCTCGCAATTTGGAAACACTGGCTCAGAGGTCAGGTGGTGTCCACGTTCCATTGAAAACGTGTGATCAAGTGGAGCCGAGTCTGCTGATTTTGTTACAAAATGTGACTACTTTCTTGCAATCACGAGAACCAACACAGTCTCATGAGCACGTGGTGAGTTCAAGTAACATTTTCAGTCATTCTACCCAATGCGTTCGATATCCTTCGTTTAATCGCAGTTTTTATTTCCCGCTATTATGAGTTTTGTAGTAGAGGCACTACAGTTCAGAGGCTTAGGTCTTTGACTCCAGATCTCCGGATCTGGTAGTACGGGTTTCGATACTCGGTCTCTGCATAGTATGAGTGTGGTTTTCCAATTTGGTTTTCCCACACTCCCAGGCCAAATGGGTACTACTCTATGTCTACACAACCATTGTAAAAACTTGAAATTGAATAAAAACGGAAAAATACCCAGGCTGAAAAACTCATTAAGTTGAGATGTCGTGGAGGGAAAATAATTTTTTTATGAAGCTATTCAAGGACCACCTGGACCCAAATACGGAAATCTCCATTCCGTTCAGCCCAGGAATGGAGAAGGAGCTTAAAGTTCACCTCGCGGTCCCGACGAATTCTCCTCCGCCAAAGCTCACTTGGACAGGTGGCGCTGGAACTCAGAAAAGTAGATTCGAATGGGCACAGAACGGAATTATTGGGCAACCGGGTAGATTTGTTATCTCGGTCGAACCTACTCTAGAAACAGAGAACCCAATCACAGAGTTCAAAGTGCAATATACATGTCCGGATTGCTACAGATTTTTTATCGATAAACTTCTAATTACTTGTGCATCCAATCCTTTGGTCCCAATCGATGATGGAATCGTAACATCGGTTTCGATAAGTTCACCAACTAATTTAGTTGACCTCAGTCAGCATCGTCGAACGGATCTGGCGCCGTTTGTCATCCACGCCAAGATTCACAAGAACGGTGTTCCAGTTAAAAATCTTGATGTCAAGGCTCGCTTATATTTCACTGGATGTTGTCTTGAAACGGATAGAATTACTTTGAGGGATGACGGATTTGTTTCCCCCGATGTTGCCCTTCATGATGGAATATATTCAGGAACTTATATTCCACGCAGGAATTCTACTTACAGAATTGCAGTCACGATTCAGTATAAAAAAGCCACTAAAATGGTAACTCGACAGCCCTTGCTGTCGACGCTCTTACCAGAGGATCAAATTATAACTCCTCAGCCTGAAGCTGTAGAACTGGATCATTCATTTTCAAAAAGTATAGATTATTCACATGAAGTGACGTTTAAAAATGTGCCTTGGGGATATTATGCGCTCATGGTAAGCTTTTTTTTAAAGAATTATTTGGTTGTACTTTCTGTTTATAATTCCCTATTTCTCTTGATACAGGGAAAACCGTACAAAATAATTGACCTCGTTGCCCAATACAATAACACTGGGCCAGAGGAGAGATCACCTATTAAGCTCACTTTCAAAACTCCTGGAATTATTTTGGATAGAGATAATCCATATTATGAGAGGGGTATTTAAAAAAGCAGAGTTAAATGTACTGACTATTAAAGTTTGTTCAAAGTCGAATTTTAAATTACAGTGACGCGGTATTTGGTCCTCGGCGCGGAATCTGCAGAAGACATGGTTTCAGGAAATAGAGTTCGAGTCGCGCTCAATGTGTCTGCTACTAAATATTATGTTGGAGATGAAGAAGTATTATTTATGTATGTGTACACCGGATCCATTCGACAAGTATCTTCGTATCCAAGCTCTGCGTCACACAACCGACGTAAGTATTCATAGGTATAAGTAATGAAATTCAAATGAACGAAAGAAGCTTTTAATTAATTGATTGATTGACCCCTTCCTCAATAGTCGGAAATGTCCAATATCGTCCAAGTATTACCAGCTGAGTCCCCAACTGAGACGAGTACGACGACAACAACTAGTCCAACCAGTTCCACAACTTGGTCGACGGATTCGACAACTGGTCAAACAAGGTTCGACAACTGGTCAAACAGGTTCGACAACTGGTCAAACAGTTTCAACGACAACACCAGCATCAGGTGGTGCCAAAAAACCATCTCTTCTCATTGAGACTTGGATAATTCTTTGTATATCTGTAGTTAATGCTTTTCTGGATTGACCACTTTACAAATAAACTGAATATTTTGATTTTTCAAATTAATTGTGAGTTTAGCTTCCATTGATTTATATTTTTTGTATAATATACATATATTGGCCGAATTTCCTTAAAATATATTTTTGCTTTGCTTTTAAATAGATTTGTGAATAATAAATAGTGTTGGGAATTCATCAATCTTCAGAATTAAGCTGAGCTTTGGCAAAATTAAGAAAGACTTGTTCCAGGGACGTTTGACCGACAGAGTAAGCTTCCAGCTGAAATTGATCTTTGGCTGTCTCCATTTTTCTAAACATTTCTCCCCAAGTGATACCCGCTTCAACCCCAACATGATATTCGATGTAACCTGGATGAACGTCTTTGAGTCGTGCACCTTAAAGGCGTTAAGAATTAAAACAGTGCATATTCAATTTGTTTTCTTTCAACGATTGAAATATTTCGATACTTTCTATGAACATCATTTCAACGGCTTACCAGCGAAGTCTTCTTCAATAAAATTCCTCAATGGAATTAATTGTTTTTCCCATGGCTGCTGCTGCGGCGAAATAGAGCTTTTTCGACGTCCCATTTCAATGGACAATCGATTCAATGGAATTTTACTTTCTTTCAATGAAATTTGTGCCACAATTGTATATCCTTCACCAAATTTTGTTTTCAAATGCTGCGGAGGACCTAAACATCGGAATTTTCCGTTCACCATCACGCAGATGCGCGTACACAAGGCTTCGCACTCGTCCATGCTAGACAAAGAAATTAAATACACGTTAAGCTTAGGCATGCTTGGTATATGGCATGGTAGATCGGATGGCATTTAACCTGTGGGACGTTAAAATTATGGACGTTCCCGCGTCTCTAATCTTTGTGACCGCATCCCACAGATGGCGCCTAGCCACAGGATCCATTCCAGTGGTTGGTTCGTCCAAGAATACCAGCGGCGGGTTTCCAACCAATGCAATTGCAACTGACAGTTTTCGTTTATTTCCGCCACTAAATTAAAGGTAAATTTTTAGTGCTTTAAAAACTTCTTCCGACGACGCCAATATTTAATTTCAAACCTGTACGCTCCGCAACGTTTGTTCATGTGTTCACTAAAGAGTAAACTTATTCCAAGTGTATCGACTAGAGCGTCAATCCGATTCTCTGGAACTCCGCGAAGTCTTGCAAACAAAGTGATGATTTCTCTCCCAGTCAATTCCTCAATTATGGCGTCAAATTGTGGACAGTAGCCCAAATTCTTTTGAACGGATTTGATGTTTGACTTGACACTATGTGTCTGAATGAATGCGTCCCCTGATGTTACTTGATGCTCTCCCGTCAGCATTTTACTATACATATTGTAATCAATGCATATATTTCAAGCATTACAATCATGAGTACCGTAAATCAATTATTAGAAACCAGGATATTGGGATGTGCCCTATTTCAGCTCCGGTTTGCATTAGATAGAGTACCGGCTTCTAATCAGTCATTTACGGTACATGGAATATGTGAGCTCACAAAGTAGTAGTTTTTCCAGCTCCATTCACACCAAGTAATCCAAAACATTCCCCAGCTCTAACTCCCAGACATAATTTGTCAACTGCCAAAAATTTCCCGTAGATTTTCACCAGATCCCTAATTCAGAAAAAGATTGTGTCAATTTTGGATGTTGGAATTGAATCTTTCATTGAACATTTGGAAATGTTACCTCAAAATAAGAGTTTCTGTTTTGAACAATTCAGTGAGATCGGTTGATCGAATCCTTTCATTTTCGGCCCGCACATCCGAGTCTTCCAATTCGTCATCATTTTCTGGATTAATTTAAATTTCGCTCAATCAAATTCTTTTCAATGTTATTTTGTTAATTTCTAATCGAAATAAGAACTCACTGGAGACTGGAGTGATGGAAACTTGACTTTGACGCCAAAATCGAATTTTCTCAACCAATTTGGCCTCTGAAATGAACAAGACCGTAAAGCAGGTCGTTCCAATTAGGAACAGGTACAATAGATTTCTTCCAATTCCATCGGGTTTCCAGTCCAAATAGTCCCTTGGCACTTAAAAATATTTTAAATTATTAGCCACTTTACCCTAAAATTGAATATCTTGCTTGCTTACATCTTGTACAGCAAGGCAGGGACGACAAACTCGGAAGTGAACAAAATTGGAGTATTTCCGGGATGCAAAATTGTTTGAGCGTAGAAATTGCTGAGATGCTAATTAGTCCCAATCCCAAATTAAATTGTGGGAAGAGCATAAATACCCAGTCCAAAGTGTCACCCACATGTTGAAGTTCAAGGTCTGGTATTTGCAGTATTGCGTGGGCCAGAATCGTCGACATACCTGAACATTTTCGGAAATTTCAAATATCAAGCCATTTTTAATGCACAGGGTGTTCCATAAATTAGTTGTCATCGGGTGTCGTATAGTTGAAATTTCTTTGGAAAAGTTGAGATTTTTTTTTGTGGAAAAGTTGAGATATACATTTTTACCTGAGAAAAGGTTGAAAAGAACCATGCGAGTGAAGCCAGACGATGGAATTGAGAAAGCAAAACTAAAGACATACATCATTGGAATGACGGCATAGCCGTAAAAAAGGAACAAAATGAAAACGTTGAATTGGACATTAATGGAATAAAATGACTCAGTTCTGAAGATCACTAGGAGAATCATGAGTCCAAGGCAAGGTAAAATATAATTCACGACATCAAATAAAAAATTGGCTGCCCAAAATATTGGAAATTTGACCCCTGAGACGAATTGCAAATGTTTTGCTCGAGTCACGCGTTCCTTGATGAGAAAAACGACGAAGGATGACGCCAAGAATGACATTCCGAATGTAATATTGAATCCAACTTGAAATCCAACACCAGAAAAGCTGCCCGCGGATCCGGCTTTGTCCGCGTCGGTAAATGGGAATGGATGATTGGTGATTTTGATTGATTTATCAGAACTGCCTGTAAGGTTCCGTAGAATCCCGTTTGTCACAAAATTTAAGGCCAGGGGTGGGGCATGGAATGGTTGAGCGTTGAAGAATGCAGTCAGGATTTTATTTTTGGATTCTAGTCCGGCGATATGGCGGAAATTTACTCCAACTAAATCCTTTGTTGCCTGGAAAGTAATTTTAAGAAAGTCGTTGAAAATTTCTATTACGACAATATAGTTCTTACGGCGTCGGATTTGGGCGGATTCTTGGCATGTTGTAGCCATTGACCTCCTGGACAACTTTTTTGAAGATTCCATCGCAAAAAGCAAATGTGAAAACACGTAAGACTTTCCGGAGTATGACCTTCACAAAAGTTGTTCACGAGATCGATGGCTACAACATAATCAAAAATGCTGTCAAATCCAACTGCTTACTTTTGCGTAGTGATTGTTTACCTCTTCCAAAATGTAATCCTCAAAATTTCCTCCAATCAGATATTTAGTTTCAGAATTTTGCGAGGCCGCAAATGCTAAGTATTTATGGCAAACCATTTGATCATCGACTCCGCATGATGCCGATGTGACTTGTTTCCCGAAAATACTGTACCTCTGTAAATTAATTCCATAATGCCCAGTATTAACAATCGTTGTACAATTTCAATGTTAAATCACTTTATTGTTGACCTTACGTCCAAATTAATTGGCAATGCGGGTGCGTCAGCAATTCCAGGAAAAGTATTCAGCATAATGAGTGCAAAGGTCAAGAATAGTACAGGAATGAGTGTCTAAATATTTTAGTAGAGCACAATTAAAGTAATATTCAAAATTAAACGCTGACTCTGGTATTTGGAATATTACGGTACAGAAAATAAACACAATTTTTTAAAAACAATTTTTGGAAATGAATGAATTTTCATTGAAATTTTGAAGCGAACCTGGAAAGTAAGGAGTAAACGATTCCTCGTAGCATAAAGCAACTTTTTGACCAACATTCCCCTCATTTGTTGGAACAGTAGAGCCATCCCTTCATTTTTAGCATCTTGTGCAAACTCTTTATAATTATTTGGATTCAGTTGATGATTCTCCATATTCGCGTGTCCATTTGCGTTCCCATTTTCAATTTGTACTACGGAAGCGTCTGCATGCTCCGCCTCCTCTGCTTCCCTTCCAACTTTCATGAAGACTTCCTCCATTGTCGTAAGTCCTGCCCCATAGCTTGAGATCCCAAGTTCAATTTTATTTGCTTCCAATTGATCAAACATGTCAGGAAATAAAGAAGACTTGTTGTCTGGTAAAGAATAACTCAATTCTGCTCCAACGTTTTGATCAATTTCTACGTCTGGCACGGTTGACCTCAATAGGCGAGTTATGTCCTCGACATTACATGTTGGTTGTTTCACAATCACTAGATGGTATCCGCCACCTGTTAAAATTTTACTCAAATTTTGATATGTTTTAGCTACTGACCTCCTGAACAACATTTGTGAAGGTTCCACCCCGAAAAATTTAACTATTTGGCCGCTAGAGATACATGGCTCGTATACACTGTGACGTCATGAATGCTTAACGGCTACCCATGACGTCAGTCACAATGTGGATTTGACCTTATACGTATATTTATAGGGCAATCAATCAACTTTATGTGGAGGTAGAATCTTCGTAAAAGTTGTTCAGAGTAAAATGGCTTCTACATGCCAGAAATGAGGTCAACTAGGTACAATTTCAAAGAAATATGCTACTATTCAAAATTTTACGCTGAATATCAGATTTAAGTGTAACATTACCGTATTTTTTCTTGAGAAACAAGGATGAGCCACAACATTTTACTTGACCTTGGGCCATTATAGCTATACGGTCACCCAGTGCATCTGCTTCGTCCATAAAGTGTGTGCTAAGGACAAGAGTTCTTCCTTTCTTTTCTTCCTGGAGTAAATCCCAGGTTGAACGACGGGCACCAGGATCCATTCCAGAAGTAGGTTCATCTGCAAGTCAACAAATCGACAGGTCAGGGTGGGGAGCAATTACAGTGATACCTCGGATTCCCTGGAAACTTACCCAAGAGTACAATTTTGGAGCCTGCGACCAAAGCAATCCCGACACAAAGTTTCCTTTTCATTCCACCACTCAACTCTTGTGCTTGAGCGTGACGTTTAGGTTCCAAATTCAGAGCCTTCAACATACGGTCAATTTCTGACGGAACTTGGATCGGTGTCATTCCTTTCATCTTTTGATTCAAATAGAGAAATTACCTAGTTAATTCGTTTTAA
Organism: Protaphorura glebata; assembly: GCA_034694305.1. Classification (NCBI taxonomy): domain Eukaryota; kingdom Metazoa; phylum Arthropoda; class Collembola; order Poduromorpha; family Onychiuridae; genus Protaphorura; species Protaphorura glebata. Next base: position 11,538 of record JAQFYE010003510.1, read on the forward strand.
AATGGCGAGAATGTAGTAAAGTGGGCTAAAAGTTCCCACTTTGCGGAATGTGTTAAATTTACATGAATAAGCAGGGCCTGTTAGGCTCTGTGCATTTCCACATGATTCTGTACACATCTCCGCTCGAATGGGGACTTTTACCCTGCAGAATAAAGATTTACTTCACAAAAATACTGTAAATGTTCCTCGACAGTGAGCTCGTCGAAGAGAACGTCATGTTGCGGACAGAGACCAAGGCTTGCCCGTACCTTCGTCATCTCTTGTCGAATGTCAAAATCATTGACAAGGGCGGACCCGGAAGTCGGCTCGAGAATACCTGAATAGAATTTTTAAATATTATGGTAAAAATATTACTGCGTGCCATTGGTTGAACAGATTCTGACGAACGTATATAACCGGTTTTTCCAACTGACAATAAATTTTTAATAGTAGCAATAATAATAATTCGAAGCCTAAGTTTCAATTAGGAATTTTACGGCAGCCAACCTGTTAACATTGACATGGTCGTTGTTTTCCCGGCTCCATTGTGCCCGAGTAATGCTGTGATTTGACCTTCATACATGTCAAGGGTCAGTGACTTCACGGCTGTTTTCCCGTGGAATATCTTCGTCAGATTTTGTATCTGAATTCCCATTTTCATGTTACTAGCATCGACAGACTCGAATTTGGTAGTCGAAACAGCTGAAGTTGGCAGGATTCCACCACTAGGCAATTTTGTAGAATATTCATTTCCAAGCCAGTAAGATTTCTGAAGAACCAAACTCAACATTAATTATCTGAGAATTTTGGAAGGAGCAGAGAATATACCGCACAGTGCTTATGACAAAGAGTAGCCGGTCGGATTTGGTTACATTCTTGATATGTTGTAGACTTTGACCTCCGGAGTAACTTTTGTGAAGGCTCTGCCCCGACAAGTCTAACCGGTGGCCGCCAGAAATACTACGTAGCGCAAACGCACTTTGTGAGATTATGAATCAGTGACGTCACAATGTGTATTAGGCCCTATATTGCGAGAAGTCGGTCTTCTGGGGTTATGACCTTCACGTAAGTTGTTCAGGAGTTCAATGTCTACAACATATCGAAAATGGAGCCGAATTTTACTGTAAGTACCGTGCGGTGTTCTTTCAACCGTATATAACTTGACCTTACCATGAAAGGAAAATGGTATGGTAACGGCGTCCCAAATTCCCCAGGCTTCACGGCATCCACATACCAAGTGAGTAGTAAATAAATGACGGAATCCACGAGCAGCATGACAATTGCGTTGAGGATTGACATCCCGTCATCCGGCGACGAACCAGAAGTAAGTGTGCTCCACTGAATTCCTGCCGTCGTCCCTTCAAACATTGCAATGATTTGGCACCCGAATGCCATTCCCGTATTTGACATCAAGGATGCCACTAATTTGGCGCCCAATGACATTTGATGGTAGCGCGGTGACAAGAAGAAATAAGGGAAATATGTCGTGAAGAATATCACACCGGCGGCTGTGGCCGCACTATTCGCTGTAACGGAACAAACAATTATTTTTTTTCCATCTCGATGAAAAGATGTAATTTTTGGAAGAAAATAAAGACAATGCACGGTTCTTGTAACACAAAGTAGTCCGTCGGATTTGAAATTTGTTGGAAGCCATTGCACAGTAGGCAGGGAAGCCTTGCAAGTATGCGCATTCCGGTTTTTACTGTTCCTGACTAATTCGGACCCCAGGAATTCGAATCCGTCGACAGAATTAGTCTCCGGGTAGTATTTCGCCCGAAAAACCGAATTCGGTTTTTGAACTTTGACCTCAATTTGTGACCGTTTGGGTCATCGTAGAGACTTCGGGTTTCTAGCTCCAGACGCAGAATTTCACAAGCTTTTCAATGATACATAAATTGTGGGGGGGGGGTCATCTGGGAATGGGTGGGGTCAAATGACCTCAGGGGTCGAGTTTGACCTCTCCTGTGATGCGCAGATGCAAGTGGCTGCAAACCAAATATGCATATTCTGGTTTCTCCTCGTCTTCCTGAATGCAACGGCACCAGAACCGTCGTAATCGCGAGTAATCCAAGGGAGATATTGAACTTTCAACTTTAAAATTTCATCCCCACCGAAAAGTTGACTTTTCGGGACAATTCATCAACCGGGTCGGGTACTTTTGGTATCGGTAAGGAGACTACTGCGTACATGTTAAGACAATGAATTAGTATGATAAATAATGTAATAGTAAACCGTGCGGTTCGGGTCATGGGTTTTGGTACTGTGGAAGTATTAGGATTACTTAAAGTAATAAATGAAAAGTTTAATTAAATACGATGACCGTACCGCAGCTCGACCGGCTCGGGTTTCCACAGATTCACAGATTTCTGTCGAACCGCGAAATATGTTTCGGTTACCTCACTTCGAAGGACATCACTTCGAAAGTCGCCGAACCTATAGTTGACCGAGCTGGTCGGATGTTTAGTTCGAACACTATACAGATTTGGATTGATGCGTTCGGGATCGGTAATAGAGATACTACAGCTTCCATGTATTGTTAATTGCACATACCCGACCCGGACATTCCCTAACTCAAAACCGACCCCGAACCGGTCGAGTGGTGTGCCCGAACCGCACAGTTTATTATTACATTATTACTGTTACTATTTCATTGTCTTAACACGTAGGCAGTAGTCTCGTTACCGATCCCAAAAAGTACCCTACCCGGTTGATGACCTCCCGGAAAGTCAACTTTTCGGTGGGGATGAAATTTTAAAGTTCAAAGTTCAATATCTCCCTTGGATTACTCGCTATTACGACGGTTCTGGTGCCGTTGCATTCAGGAAGACAAGGAGAACCAGAATATGCATATTTGGTTTGCAGCCACTTGCATCTGCGCATCATAGGTGAGGTCAAACTTGACCCCTAAGGTCATTTGACCCCACCCATTCCCAAATGATTCCCTCACAAATTATATATCATGGGAAAGCTTGTGAAATTCTGCGTCTGGAGCAAGAAACCCGAAGTCTCTGCGATGACCCAAACGGTCACAAATTGAGGTCAAAGTTCAAAAACCGAATTCGGTTTTTCGGTCAAAATAATGTCGGTCGAAATAACAGAATCGGATTCCTGGGGTCCGAATTAGTCAGTAACAGTGGAAACCCGAATGCGCACTTGCAAGGCTTCCCTGCCCACTGCGCATTGACCTCCTAAAAAACTATTGTGAAGGTCAATCTCCGACAACTCTAACCATTTGGCCTATGTATTTCTAGAACCCAAACGGTCAGACATATCGGGGTATAACCTCCATAAAAGTTGTTCGAGACGTCAGAGGATAATTTATTAGTACCGTGAGGACTGCGCGTGTGATGACTTTTAAGCTTACCGGTTGAGAAAAATGTGGAAATGAGGAAACCAAGACTAATTACAGAAATGATGTACGCCACGAGGAAAACAAAGATGAGTGACGCCCCACCATAAGTTATCACACCAAGCCCACCATTGTCAAACCATCGGATCTGAAAAAAGTGGGAGGGAAAATTTGAAACCATTTTGTTTCACACTGTTACAAATGGAATTCACCATATGTAATTAGGGATGTAGTAATGAAGAGTAACACCAATGACACAGATTAAGA
>JAQFYE010003511.1:0-15134 GCA_034694305.1 Protaphorura glebata
CACACATAAAATCATCATTTCGAGAAAGTAATTTGAATTGTAATTTGTAATTGTAATTGCATTTTCAATTACAATTAATTGTAATTGACATTAATTACTTTTCCATTTTTGTCCAAGTAATTGTAATTGTACTAGTTAATTACTTTGAAATTTCACCATGTATTTGTAATTATAATTAATTACAATCAGAAATGAGGGTGTAATTTATAATTTGTAATTAATTACACTTTTAAAGTAATTGACCCAAGTCTGGTCTGGTACTTAGTCTAGTACCAGACCAGTGCAGTAGTTCACTAAAGTGTTACTTACTAGTGAAATTCAGCTTCAGCCGTGCGAGTAATGAGACTATTTCCGTAGAAGTGGAATGAATTCTGAGCACGCTCTAGCGACTATTTCTTTTATGGTAAATTTGACTGTATGGGAATTTGGTCACCGGAGCAACTGCCGCATGTTCATTTCTGGGAAAAGTAAACAATTGAGTGAAATCCCATATGGAAGAGAACAGAGCGCGGAGTCCGTTTCAAATCACCTCAAAGTCAAATCAGATTCCGGCACGACAATATGTAATTTTCACTCTAAATTTCATCAGTGAATTCATTCCTAGAAATCAGCATTTCAACAACTCACCTGTCTAGTTTCCAATTTTAGGGTAATTTTTAAAATCATTCATCAGTTTTGTGTTTGGAGAAGTAAGTGGTGGAAAACCATACAGTTTTTAATTGGTAGTTCAAATTCTCCAAATTGGAATTCTTGAAATCTAGTCCGTATTAGAATTCTCATCTTGGAAGGTTTTGATTATTTCCAGACTGGTAACTCATCTAAATTTTTTTTTAGTCATTTATTTTGAGTACCAAGCAACTTTTATTCAGTCACCTGGAATTTCTTAACATAAATCCAAGCAGGTTTCTCATTTCCTTGTTCCAATTTTAATTATAAAACAAGGTCAAGGTCAAATGTTGAACGTCACATTACATTCACATTGACTAATAATCAGTCAATGTGAATGTGTGAATTAGTGGATTAATTATTAATCCACTAATCATCCCAAATTTTAATTTCTCAACTGGTTGTGTTGGTAACCGTAATAGGCATCAACAAACTTAATTTCCTTTACTTTTTCTTTTTGTACAGATTCTGCCTGAACATTGACCATTTCTGAAATTACCGTCACACACAAAAAGAAGTATTAAGAATGTCCACCCTACCCAGCGGCCCCCGCCAAGGCCTTCAACTCTTCAACAGCATTGGTCGGAAATTGGAACAATTCATTCCAAATGACCCAGCTGGTCGACGGGTCACTTGGTACAGTTGTGGTCCGACCGTCTATGATGCCTCTCATATGGGACATGCAAGGTCATACATCACATTCGACATTCTTCGACGGGTTTTCTCTCAATATTTTGGCTATGACGTTTTTTATGTCATGAACGTGACCGGTAATCATTTTTTTGCAATTATTACTTAACTTAAGAATAAAAATTAGGTTAATTTTTTAAAACGAAAAGATTTCACTTTTTTTAATGGTTTATTTTAGACGTGGACGATAAAATCATCAAACGCGGGCGACAGGAATATTTATTCAACCGGTACATTGAAAATATCAAGTACATGAATCAACTGATCACAGACACAACGGAAGCCATGGAACTTTATGTCCAAGAAACTTTGAGTACAACGGACACAGACAAGAAGGAAATGAGGGAACGTGTCCTCACAGCCGTCAAATCCTTCATCGAATTAATTGAGGCTGAAATTAAATCAAATCCAAGGGAGGATATTAAGCAGAAGGATAAATTAGTGTCCGGAGTCAAAGACGTTCTTTTGGAATGGTTGGACAGTAAATATTCAAAGGATGAGAATCGGGAGCCGATTGGGAATGAAGTGTTTGCACAATTTGCAAGGAAATGGGAGATTGACTATTTTTCAGACATGAATTCAATCAATGTTCAAACCCCGACTGTGTTGACTAGAGTCAGTGAGTATGTCCCTGAGATTGTTGCATTCATTGAGAAAATTGTTCAGAATGGCTACGCTTATGAGTCCAATGGATCAGTTTACTTTGATGTCGTCAGTTTTAAAATGAGTCATAAGTATGGGAAATTAGTTCCGGAGGCTGTGGGTGATGCGAAGGCACTTCAGGAAGGGGAAGGTGAGATTTATTTAATTAACAAATTTATTTTTAATCAATTTTGTTTTGTTTTCCTACATTTTACGTAATTTATCCGAATTTTTCTTACATTTCGATTTGCGTTGGTTTTTGTCAGCAATTTTTTTAAAACACTTTTTTATTTCTAGAATTGATTTGACGTTAATTTTTAACTTATCCATTTAATTTTGAGTGAGACAATTGCACAATTTTTTATTTTGTTTTCTTCCGTCTAAGAATAGTCAAGGCAAGTTATTTTAATCTAAATTGTAAAACATTTTGTTCAAATTGATCATAATTTATTAGCATAACCTATTGATTTATTTTGAAAGGATACTGCACAATGGGCACTTCAAAATACCCCTGACAAAATTGGCTGCATTTTGGTAATGCCAAACAACTTTTGTGAAGGTCCCACCCCCAAAAGTCGCACCGTTTGGGCGCGAGAAACATATGGGGACATGTGCTTCGCCGAATCCGCCCTGGGCGTAGCACATGCCCCCTGTTTATGTCTAGCTGCCAAACGGTTCGACATTTGGGGGTGGGTCCTTCACAATAGTTGTTCAGCATATCAAGGGCTATAACATATATAAAATGCAGCCAATTCTAACCGGGGGTCTTTTGCCGTGCTATTTGTGCAGTATCCTTTCAAACAAAAGAGAAAACACTGCGCAGCATTTTGATTTGAAGGATAAAAATTGTAACAGTGGCAGAAAAAATTTTTAATATCGTATTTGGTTTTGTTTATTAGGTGAGCTAACTACAGACAAACAGAGTGAGAAACGAACACCAGCTGACTTTGCTTTATGGAAAGCATCCAGAATTGGTGAACCTAGTTGGGATTCCCCTTGGGGTAAAGGACGTCCAGGTTGGCACATTGAATGTTCTGCCATGGCCAGTGCTATCATCGGATCGAAACTTGATATTCACACAGGTAAAATTCATAATAATAATTCAGGTAATATTTTTAATGTCTCCGATAGATTTAGATTTAGACATTTAAAAGTTTACCAGATAAGAAATAAGAACGAAATTCTGATTAAATTGTGATAAAATTATCTGAATCCACAATGAAGCTTGTTAGGCTATCTGATATCATATCAGATAGATAAAATGCGCATTTTGTAGCAGTTTTGATTCTGAACAATTTTTCTGAAGATGATGCCCCAAAAGTCTAACATTTGGCCGATGTGGGCATGTGCTAGCGCTATGTTGTAAAGTGACTTTCACTTTCACTCTAAAGCGAGGTACATACGCATTTGCGTGTTTAGCAGCCAATCGGTTAGACTTTTCGGGTAGGACCTTCACAAAGGTTCCTCGTGATCACGAGTGGTACGATATATCAAAAATTGAGGGAATTTTACCGCTGTACCTACATTTTTCCAGAGGGTATCTCTGTTTCTGACCCATCCTTTGACAATTATGGAATAATTAATAATTATGAGTGGAACGGTAGAGTTTTCTGTGCTTTTTTTATTAATTTCATATTTATTTCTTGCAGGAGGTGTAGACTTAAAATTCCCACATCATGACAACGAAATTGCTCAGAGTGAAGCTTACTTTGAGAATGATGACTGGGTCCGAGTTTTCCTTCATTCTGGACATCTCACTATAGCTGGATGTAAAATGTCTAAATCCCTCAAGAATTTTATTACAATCAAAGAGGCTTTGAATGAGAACACTTCTAGTCAACTCCGGATGACATTTCTTCTCCATTCTTGGAAAGAGACTTTGGATTATAGGTTAGTGTATATTACCAAATTTGAACAGCGGACCTAGAATTAAATTATTTTCTAACTAACCTTTTAATTATTCTAATTTCAGCCGTAAGGGAATGGAGTCCGCGGTCCAAATGGAGAAAGTATTCAAGGAATTTTTCCTGAACGTGAAGGATTGTTTAAGATCAAGCGTAGAATTTCCAAAATGGGACTCTGAAGATCTTTCACTTCAAGATAGTGTGACAAAAGCAGAGCAATCTGTTCACCATGCACTCTGTGACAACATTGACACTCGATCTGCTATTTTTGCTTTGAAGGATTTAATTGGAGCTTGCAATATTTACATCCAGAGTCGAAAGTGTTTAAATAATTTGAATGGTCCACTATTGAAAAGTGCAGCATGGTAAGGAATACATTACATTACATACAAATACACAGGGTGGTTCATAAGTTTCTTTGGTTAACAATTTTATTTTAATCTATGTACAGCTTCGTGACCCGGATTCTCCGGATCTTTGGCGTTATTCCGTCCCATGAAGAAGAAACATTTGGATTCCAAAAGTCCTCTGGAGATGAAGGAATAAATGAGGAAGAAATTGTTCTACCATTCGTGGACATTCTATCAGATTTTAGAGCAAAAGTTAGGATTGAAGCTCGTTCCATTGAGAATCAAACAGTTAAATCTACTCTACTTAAAGAGTGTGATTTACTCAGGGATGAGAAGTTGCCTTTACTCGGAGTTCGATTGGAAGACCACGAAGGTAAATTTTTTTTTTAATTATAGACTCGGACTTTAATCCTTGAAACCAATTAAAATCGGGCGCGGTTAATGAATTTGCCACGCTGAGTCACACTTTAACAGTGAATTTTTTAAATTAACTTTAGTTATTTACTTATTTTGAATTCGTATGCTTATCGTTTAGATAATCCCTTACTGTTTTCCTGGCCCACATAAATTAGTGTTTTTAAATAATTCAAGAAAAAGTTGGTGAAAAAAGTGATGTCAGTAGGAATCGAAGTCGTGACCACCCACGTGATTTCCGAGTCCATAGTCCAAAGGTCCGAGTCTATAAAAGGATCATTACATTAAAACCAAATAAATTGATAGGAAGATTTTCTTATCGTTTCTCAGTTGGAAATCGCTGGGCTTTTGATATGTTGTAGCCCTTGTGATCCTGAACAACTTTTGTGAAGGTCCTACCCGCAAAAGTCGGACCGTTTGGTCGCTAAAAATACACAGTTAGGCAAGTGCAATGCTCTATATAGTAACTTTCACTTTGGCTTCCACTCTACGACGTCGCACATGCCTACCTGTGTATTTCTAGCGGCCAAACGGTTATACTTTTGGGGGTAGCACCTTCACAAAAGTTGTTCAGGATGCAAATGCTGCAATATATCAAACCTTCAGCGGTTTCCAAAGGCGTACATTTTTCCATAAGGTTTGTAGCCTCTCCTTTATCAAAATTTTACAAATATTTCTGTTTGAACAGGTTGCCCAACTGTTGTCAAATACATTGGAAGAGAAGCGATGATGAAGGAAAAGGAACTTCGTGAGAAACAAGAGGAAGAGAGACAAGTTGAAAAGGAGCGAAAAAAAAAGGAACTCCTCAAAGCTCAACAAGAAAAGGACGCACAAAAGAAAATTCCACCATGGGAATTATTTCGTAATTCTGAAACGGAAACATATTCACAATTTGATGTGAAAGGAATCCCAACGCATGACCAAGATGGAAATCCTCTTACAAAATCCCAAGTTAAAAAACTTCAAAAATTATTCTTAGCTCAAGAGAAGAAATACAATGATTATTTGGTCGCACTCACTGAGACTCCAACACTCACTTCAGATGATTCCAATACGTCTGTATCTAATTCTCATTGAAATTAATTAACGATTAATACAAATACAAAGAATTCGATTGATTATTAAATTTAACAAATCCACGCATAATATGTGAACTATTTCACTCGCCCATTGCATAATATCATTAATTATTATATTAATTAATATTACAATTCATTTCATTATTTAAGTTCTTAGATTCAATATTATGTTTAACATCAGACTTGGGTCAATTACTTTAAAATTGTAATTAATTACAAATTACACCCTCATTTCTGATTGTAATTAATTATAATTACAAATACATGGAGAAATTTCAAAAGTAATTATAACTACAATTACAATTACGTGGACAAAATGGAAAAATAATTAATTTAAATAACAATTACGTAATTGTAAGTGAAAACGCAATTACAATTACAAATTACAATTCAAATTATTTTCTCAAAATGATGATTTTATGTGTGCTAACATCATAGTTACATCTTTGTACTTGATTATGGTCAAAATTTTAAGTATAATTGTCAAAGTAATTGAGAAAAATATAAATTCAGTAAAAAATTACAATTAAATTACTGTTTATTACAGCTGGGACTCTGAAAGTAATTGATTACAATTACAATTACGTAATTGTAATTGTATTTTGTAATTGAAATTACAATTAGCAAAGTAATTGACTCAAGTCTGTTTAACATGTCCGTAATATTTATTTAAGCCAAGCTTTAATAAAATTAACCCATTGATTGCTTCATGTTATTTATTTGCAACCACCCAAGTGGAGAATTGTAATCGGGTGGCGGGTTTTGATTAAAAATTGCTGATGTCAGTTCAGGCAATTTAACATTATTTGTGATAATTTATCCTGTGGATTAATTTGTTTAATTGTTATTGCTCATTACTGGTGTCCATTTGTTTAAAGCTTAAATAAAGAATCTGCCAAGAAGAGTCTGACAAAAAGAAATACAGGAATTTATTTATTTTTTGGAAAGAATATCAAAAACCAACCCATAATGCCCCAGGTCAATATTTTGTGTGATTGAATATTGAGAACTTGATGTAATTTAGCATGGTTGTAAGTTTTTTTTCCAGATTTTTAATATTTGAATACCGAATACGACCAAATAGTTTTGTCAACCTGACATTTTCTGACTAACGAGTAGAAAAAGACAGACAGATGTTCAAAGTTGTCTTCATATACACAAGGAAGGTTTTACTTATTTATTGCAATTAATAAGTCATAATTTTACTGGAGGATTTGAGATCCCTATACAATACTTGTGAATTCCTTTTTAGCGATAGACAAAGGGTTTGTATTTGAATTTGAATCCGAATATTTAAAACGTGACGAATCACTTTGGATTATTTGTCTTAATGACGAATGCAGACCGCGATATCCCGGGGGGGTGCCGTCGAGGGTGAAGAGCGGCCTCGTATGAAGGTGGCGGCGATACTGGTGCTGATCCCAAATCTTCATTAATAGAAGGGACGTGAAAATTTGGAAGGGAAGTTGACGTTTCTGGAATTGCGACCGTAGAGTATGGCGGAGGATTATTGTTCTCATGCTGGAGCGCGAGCGGTGGAGAAGGAGCCAGTTGACGAGAGTTACGCCAGCCAATTTCAGGACATTCTCTCTGTGGTCTTCCTGGTAACTGTCCTCGAACTTAGAAATAAAAGAAATTACCACATTAATCGGGTTAGAGAACGTGTAATTTTTCGAATCGTAATTCAGATAATCGTAATTTTTATTTATTTCGCAAAATTGTATTATACCCGGTTGTACTTGTGCTGGACGTCGTCGACGAATTCTTTCATGCCTCCGCCTCCCTCTTCTTACACGATCGGTGCAGCATGCCATGAGAACACAGCAGAGTATTGGGACAGTAATTTGAGCAAATATCCAAACCAACACCCAGGGAATTGATCCATTCAGATCCTGGCTGAAATAAAAAAAAAATACATGATTTCTCAGTGTTTCGAAATTCCATGATGAAGAAGTAATAAGTGATGATTAGATAGTAATAAAGTGTTCTAGCCCAATACTGTGAGTTTAACTCGTTTCCATGGAAACAAACTTCTCGCAAAATTCTGGCGCCATGACTTGGCAATCAACACTCTTCTCTCCTGTCACAATCTACGTAGGTAATGATAATTTAGGAACCGTCGAATCTTCTGAATAGACCTAAATAGTGACGCGCGGACTTGTATGCCGTATTTTATTGACTATAAATGACCATGCACCTTCATCGGCATCGAGATTTTTGAGTAAAGTTTGTCCGTAGCAACGTGCAATTTTATGTATGTTGTTAGCCCGACGGCAGTGTGTCATGTTGTGAGAATAACAAAGCCATGGAAATCGCGCGCGGGTGCTCCTCCCACAGAGTACCATATAGTTTAAAAGAATTCCGATTTTCGCGGCCGTGCTGACCAAATTGTAAGCTAGTCAGTGAAAACTATCTCCTGCTACAACACACCCACACACAAACACACACCAGATAGCATTGTATAGGTCGTGCCTTACGGGCGATCATAATAAGACAAAAGGGAAAGTGGATATTTTTTAGTCCAAAATTTAAAGATATCCTACGACATACGTCGCAAAATTGTTCGAATTTGCAAAACACCTAGTAACCACGTTGCTAAGAATTCTCAGGGGTACTTCTTCCACTATAATTGTAAAATTGCTAATGAACTAATTACCAATCTGCCCCAGAAAACAGTGAAATTCGTACATACTTACATAAAAGTTCAATATTTTCGTGCGCACTTCACGTAATGGTTCTCGCCGGTGCGGTTAATAAAAGAATAATACAAAAAAGTAATTCATTGTACATAGAATGGCCAAAAAAAGTAATTCATTGTACCTAAAATGGTAATTCCGAATTGTTGAAAAATGTACTCCTTTCAGACGACAAAAAGTTGGTCACCCTACAACATAACCCAAAATTTGGACCATTGCATGAAGTTCTAATTTTCAAATAAACTAACGTTTTAATGACACCCCAGCGCGCTTGGGTCATTAAAACGATTTTGACGTGTTAACGCTGCAGCGTTAACACGTCAAAATCAGGCTGGGGGGCGAATCAAGAATATCTAACGCAGTGAAAAGGTTAATAAAAGAATTAAATAATATAATAATATTTTTTTCTTATTAATGTCGCTCGCCTTATGATTGTATATTATGGGGAAAAGTACGCCTACACCGTTAGAATTCCTTTTGGGATTTTTAAATGTTGTAATCAGTGTCATCCTGAACAATTTTTGTGAAGCTCCCACCCCCCAAAAGTCACGTTTGGCCGCTAAATAGGCCCACCCTATATGAATGTGTGTTACTTTGTCTATATTACTGAAGTCAGAGACATCATAAAAAGTGGCTATACCTTGTGAAAGTTTCTCAACTTTCCCCGAATCAGTAATTACCATAATGCGAGGTAAAATTTGAACAGATTTGACGTTGACCATTTTTTAATATCTGCAAATAGATTAATCAGTGATTGTTCCAGTGATCCAGTTTTTAATAAGAATAATTTTAGCTTCTGTTAGCATATCCCGTCCTTTAGGTTAGTAACTCATATCAACACTTAACACGAGGTCAAGGTCAGGGTCAATGTCAGAGTCAGACTAAGTCAACTAACCACTGTAAGTTCTTATTTTGTTTTACAAATTAAATCACTTATTGGATTTTATTTAAACTAACACTTTTAAGAAAGCGCGTTGACCGGAACACACAATAACACTCACGACCATATATTTTATATACTTTGCTTCAAGATTCTCCGTGTGCGCGTGTATGGCTGCTCTTGCAATATTTATCATTTCAGACAACGACAACGCTTTAAAGAGGGTTTATACAAAAACAAATCGGTCATTATCTTGTTTGCTACCTCAAAATATGTTCCGCCCTTTCAGCTCCCAATATTGTAAAGATTACACACTCCACATTGAAGAGAAGAGAATCCCTTGAATACGATCAGCCGTGACGATCAATTTTTAAAACTGTCAACAAAGCCGACAACGTCTCTGAAAGGTGAATAAAATAAATTTTTTAATTTACAAAGAAATCTCCTCCATGGGCATCCTCCAAATGTCCGCAACAACGTCGCTCCCATCCGTGTTGCTTGGTTCAATTTGGGCTAGAAAAACTACCCCTAGTAGTAAGTAGTAGGGAAAATAATAATCCAGAAAGCATTTACATTTAGTGATAAGGATGTCAATTAATGAGTGTACCACTAAAATCAATATTTGTGAGTGATTTAACTAATTAATTTAAATTTTAAAATAATTTAGATGGCTTTTGTCCGAGCTGGACCTACTTTGCCTGTCCAGGGTGAAGAAGGAATGTTTGAGCGACGTTTAGTTGACCTCATGAATCACTTTTTAATATATGAAGAAAAACGAGCTCAAGACGCTGCATTAGCAGTTGTACCACTAGAAGATTTAACTCAAATAGCTTCAGCCAAATATGACAGTTGTCGACCTTCATCATGCCTGCAAAAACAGGACGAAATTCGGGACCTTTTACTCTTGGAATTATTAAATTGGTTCAAATCGGATTTCTTCACTTGGATGGACTCTCCGCCCTGTCCACTTTGCTCTGCCCCAGGAACCACTCCCCTTATGGACGGAATGCCTTCATTTGAAGAAAAATCGAAATCAGCAGCTCGAGTTGAAACTTTTACTTGTCACAAATGTTTTCCCCCTACTGCCGGGGTTAAGGGGAAGGAGGTGGCTCGATTTCCAAGGTGTGTGTTTTGTTCATTAGTTTTGGGTTTGGGTTGGGATCACAGAGTCGGGAAATGTAGAGTCAGTATTTGCCTTCCAGCGATAGCAATTAATGTGGATATTTTGATTTCTTCCAATAGCCACTTTCGTAAAAATGTAAATCGTAGAACAGTCATTTTTTAAAAAGGTTTTGAAAAGATTGGAAATCAAACTTATTACAAAGCATAGCTTTTTGACAACAATTGAGTGCTTGCATGGAAGAACGTCCTAAGTACAGGCCTATAGGCCTGCACTTAGTACGTTCTTCCATGTAAGCACTCAATTTTTAGTCGGCACGGTACTTCCGAAATTTTCAGGTCATTTTTAAATTATCTGCATCATTCATTCATATATACGCTTGACCTTTCAGGTACAATGACCCAGTCATCTTACTAGAAACCCGTAGTGGAAGATGTGGAGAATGGTCTAATTGTTTCACCTTAATCTGTCGAGCAATTGGATTTGAAATACGTCATGTTACAGACTGGACTGATCACGTATGGGTTGAAGTATTCTCCGCTACTCAAAATCGTTGGATTCATTGTGATCCATGTGAAAATACATGTGATAATCCACTCCTTTACGAGACTGGTTGGGGGAAGAAATTGAGTTATGTGATTGCTGTTAGTCAAGACGATATCCAAGATGTCACTTGGCGTTATTCACATTCTGATAATCATAAACAAATTTTGAGTCGAAGAACAGCTGTGAGAGAGATTTGGCTTGTAAAAACAATTACAGGGTTAAGGAAACATCGACAGAGTTGGTTACCAGAGCCAAGGAAGAAGATTTTGGAGGTAAGGCTAATCAAAGAATTGGTGGAATTTCTGTCTCCGACAAAGTCAGGGGCAAAGGATACAGAAAAAATTGGAAGAGAGTCAGGATCTTTGGCTTGGAGACTTATGAGGGGAGAAATTGAGTCTAAAGAATCGCCATTTGTACCATTTGAATGGAAACTGAGTGGAACGGTCCCATCAGGCAAGTTCAATCTGACCTACGATTGTGCTCAAGACAAATATCATGGGGTTTACACAAGTGTAGGCGCTAGTGAATCGCAGATTGAAGCGAAAGATGAGAAACGTGGTTGGATGTCAGGTGTATTTTTGGAGGAGAATATTATAAGGAAAGAAGAGCGAGATTGGAAAATGGTGTATTTGTCACGACAAGGTAAATCCGATTAAAATCGGACAATCTATTTAGCAAAAATAATGAATGATTGCCTTTCAGGAGAATCAAAGTCAAATATCGCCAAAATTGCCTGGAAATTCATCGTTCCGGACAGTATCAAACGAATCAAATCTTTGGAATTTATAGCTCAAACGAACATATTTCATCCGACGGCTTCAATTTTCTTTGAGATTACGACGAATTCAGTCAAGACGCTCAAAATTCCCCGTAAGTTATAGCATTGGGTGCGTTGAACTCGAGTTTAGGTTTACCAAATATTCGGCTTTTGACAAATTATGTGCCGTCATTTCTACTCGGCCAAATATTCGTCGAAATTTATTAGTATTATAACGCAAACTTAGATATTCAACATTCGATAATATCTCGCCGCCTATAATACTAGCCTATTTGGGTAACCAAATATTTGTATTGGTAAGTCTCTACTCGAACTAATAACTAACATTTTGAAAATTATTGAATTAAATTATAATTTATTTTGGAAATTTTAAACCGTAGAATTCAACTGTGATAAGGATGGAAAGTGGGAGTGGAAATCGGATGAATTTCAAGACTGCAGTTCGGTCATGATAATTTGCACCCTTCAAGGCGGTCAAAGTTGGCAGCATGCCCAACTATTCCGACAACATATGTCTTTTGGGTCAACCTCGTCTGACTCACCATCTTTTTCAGTCAATATTATTTTTGGAGAATAATGTAAAATTGTGAATGTGATTTTGAAAATTGTAATTTTATTTTGAATCGTCCTGTATTTGAATTTAAAAATTGTCTTGACTAAATACAAATACGAATAAATACATAAGTGCACACTAAAATCAAGACTAAAGACTCTTAAAATTAATTCTCAACAAAACGGTGGTATATTAGTATATACAGCAGGTCACAATAGAGCTAGAGGTGGAAAGGTTTGGTAACGGCCACTTTCAAAAATTAATACTCGAAACCCTATCTTTAGTCTAAAATACATTTCTACAAACCACAGACAATAAAATATTATTTGTCTTCGCAATATATTTGTATACCCATTAGCCCTGATTTTTTTTTTAGAAAAGTTGACCTTCAACTTCTCGAACATCCCCAACAAGTTTTCTAAATGTTGGTCTAAGAGCTGGATTAAGTTGCCAACAAGGGAGCATTAGATGAGTGTAGACAATTTGAGGGCAAGCTGGGGGACATGCTAAACGAATTCCTTTGTTCAGAGCTTCCAACATTCCTTCTAATTCATCCATTGCCCCACTCAGTCCTGGTAAAGTTGGTTCATCTCCATGTGAAAATATTTCATAAATTGTAACTCCGTAGGACCAAACGTCAGACTGCTCTGAGAATTTAAAAAGTCCAGTCAAACTCTCTGGTGGATACCTAGGAAAAAAATTGCCGTTAGAATAAAAATGAAGTAATTATTTTACGAATTCGAAATATATTCGGATAGGCTTTGACTATTGAGTGCCTACAGGCACTCTACTCTGGTCTTTGTCTTTTGGTTGTAGAGTGGAATATCTGACACTCCCGATTTACTGGATATCGGGTGAAACTAAAATAAGATATCAACGTACCATTTAATGGGAAGTTTCCGGTCCGTCCGAAAAGTATAACAGTTATCATTGTCCGTAAAACGTGCTAGTCCGAAGTCCGATATTTTGATTTGGTCATCATTAGCTACCAGTAGATTCCGAGCTGCCAAGTCACGATGAACAATGTTATATTCACTCAAGTACTCCATTCCCTACAAAATGTTTACAATTTCAAAATTAAAATTAATTCGTCCGTATAAATTATTTTGACTCACATCTGCCACATTTTGAGCGAATTTGACCAATTGTCGTAGTCCAGGTTTTGTGTAGGACATCCGAAAATAATCCAAAAGTGATCCCATAGGTAAATATTCCATGATTAGTAGTAGATTTGGATCATGGACCACGCCCTTGACTTCCACAATATTTGGATGACAGAGTTTTTGTAAAATTTGAAATTCTCTTTGAAAATCTAATGCTTCTTTTTCAGGGATATTTTCTATTTCTTTCATCATTTTCACTGCCACTGCCTCAGAGCATCCATCAGAGCGTACGAGTTCACCCATGAAAACAGAACCGTAGCAACCCTAAAAATTATTGATTTTATTTTATTAGGTCTGTTAATATTCGCTAGCTAATATTACGTTAATATGATCATTCATTGTCTTACATTCTAAACACTTTGAAGTGTTTACAAAACAACCTTACAAGATAACCGAAAAATTTAGAAAATTCGAGTATAAGTTCTGGAATATGCTTGCTTTAAAATATATTACAAACGCTAGTACAATCATGTTTGTCTTACATCCCAGACACTTGAAAGTACTTGCACAAAAAACCTTAGCTAGAACTTGAGTGATAAGGCACGACCAAGCAATTCGTGCAATTTTCAGTATACCTGTCCAATAATTCTTCCCAATGTGATTTGATCATTTCCAAATTCGTAGATTCCTCGAGCTGAGCCCATGGAAATCGTTCCGATACTTCCATTATTGTAAAATTCCGAGAACCCAGAAATCAAATCTGGGGACGGCGAGCCACTATTCTAATAATTAAATATCAACAAAATAAATTAAGGTTTCAATTGGGAATTTCTTTAGAAATATAATTATGACACACCAAATCTTGAAAAAGCCAAGTGCACTGGGTCGTTCGACTGAGATTAGAACCCGAGTCTTGTACAAAAGTACTGACTGTCCCATCGGCTGAGTCTTGTACATTCTGTCCTGTCATGTCAGAGCCAAAAGTTGTCCAATTAAAATTGTCACTGGAGGAAAGGTCAAAAGCATTATTGTCCCTGGAGTGACCTCCTTCACTTGAGGTCATGGATACAGTTTCATAAGAATGTACTCGTTTAGATCCAATCACTGCAATAATTTATGTTAGTCATTCAAATATTATACAAATTCAAAATATTTTTTGAAAATAATAAACTTGAAAATACTGCTTACATTGATACAAAATCTGATGAATGTCACGGACTAGTGCTTGTGGTTGTTTTCTTGTCATGGGTGTCTGAGACCAACACTCAGTTATAATTCTTTGAATTTCTTGAGGACATTTGTCCGGACGAGGGAGACGCCATCCGCTCTGGTATTTCTTGAAATTAAGATTGATTAAACTTGAGATTTCGTGTCTGTCTACTACCGATTGATTATCTTACATTCCAAATACACTTCCTAGTTAATTGTAAAATGATTTAGTCTTACCGCTTTGTAAGCGGATGGTGAGATATCCTGAGCAGGTTTCATTCCATAAGAAAATATTTCCCATAACGTAGTCCCGACGGCCCAAACATCCGCTGACGTAAATTTTTTGACTAGTGTCGGATTATCGCCCAATTCTGGTGGCACCCAATGTACCCTACAAATATTCAGCATGGAAGAACGTACTAAGTCCAGGGCTTTAGCCCTGGACTTAGTACGTTCTTCCATGCAGGCACTCAATTTTAGTTTCTTGACCGTATTTAGATTGCG
>JAQFYE010003512.1:0-15134 GCA_034694305.1 Protaphorura glebata
CCATAGGCTGGCCCAGCTGAGCAGGAAGAATTTATTTTCAAAGCTCGCCCTGCCCCTATGAAGATTTTTCATGGGACAACCGGATTAAAGGATAAAATAGAAGTGAAACCAACGTCTCCAAAGGAGCCTCATTTTGCTTCGGACGATAGGATTAAGGACAGACAACATAAAAGGGCGGTTTCTGCTCATGTATGGAGATTCATAGTAAATTTTGAGTTTGGTATGAATTGTAGGATTGTATATATTTGTTTATTGCTATTGTTTAGACATCTCCAGTGCGTAACACTCATGCTAGGCCAATGACTGCCAGCAAAATCCCAACACCATCCAAGGGTCAATCAGGCATTCCACGTTTGGAACCACCCAAGTCGACGACTATTCGTCCGTTCAGCTTTGAGGATCGTGATAAGGAAATGTTCCGAAGGAAGCAAGAAAAAATTCACCAGGTAATGTCTTAGCGTTATCCGTTTTTTCGTTCACATATGAGATTTCATATTCTGTTTTGCAGGAAATTGAAGAAAAACGAAAAATTAAAGAGTTTCATGCTAATCCCCTCCCGGATTTTTCAAAGTGCGGACTTCCGAAAAAGAAAACGATTGAACTTACAGATGTCGCTCCGTTCAATTTGAAAGTCGATGAGCGAGGTGCAGTTTATCAGCAAAATTGGAAATCTAAGGTATGTATATTGTGTATTAAAATTTAAACGTAAACTCATATTAAACGAACAGAATTTCATTCGAATATTTTCTTCACAATTAGTTGGACTCAGAAATGCAAGATCTGAAGGAGCGAGCTAAGTTTCATGCCAATCCACCGTCTGTAATATATAAAAAACCATTTGAACCCGACTATCACAATAAGCCTTTGGTTGAGCCAATTGAATTTTACCTCAATACCGACAAGAGAGCTCAAGAGCGTGAAAGATATGAACAGGCGCTTAAACAACGAGAGGAACAGGAGGAAGCACATCGCAGAGAGGTAACAAATGTTAGGAACGAATGATAATTACTCATTTTAAAACGACTCCAGCTAATTAGATATTCTACTATCTGATCCGATTTCTGAATTTCATATCAGCTAACAACGGCAAGCTAAGAAGCTAAGTTTTCACGATCCGGGTCCTGGTCCTTATTCAGGCCTTATGTCTACGTCTGATCTGAAATATTTAATCTGATCCGAGTCATAACACTAAGAATGACTGATTTCTTTATATTTATAAAAGTGAGTGAGTGAGTGAGCCCGCCTAAGAGATGTTTATCTTTTTATTTGAATCAGATGGAACTTGAACAACAGCAACGAGACAGAGAAGAAGCTATCGAAAAACGAAGACAAATGGTCCACAAACCACTTCCACTCAAACTCGGCCCTGGCTTCCATGTCAAATCTTCTAACAAGCCGTTGACAGAACCCCAGAGTCCAGCCTTTAAACCATTGCCTTCCCAACGTCGAATGTTCAAGTAAACTGTATTATGTTTTCGTATGATTTGAAGTTTGAACATCGAACAAAAGAGTTTCGACAGTTTCGAGTCACAGCAATTTGTTTGCCTGCGAGGAATTTCCCGAGGCCGCTCAGGAATCACAAGCCGCCCTGAGTTGTAGTTCTTTCCAACAATTTTTTTTCTCTTTTTTTTTTAATTTCTGACCTACTATGAAGCTATGAAGTGTACTATTAAGAAACAATTTGAATTTCAAAATTGGTGGATTGGATAAGTTAATAATAATTGTCAATATTTGATTTGGTCGCTATTGTCGTACGTACTTTAAGTTCTGTACTATAATAAAACGAGTTCGAACAAAGTCTTGTCTTGAGTCTAATTTGTTTATACCATCGATTCGTAAAAGTTAAAATTAATAGCATGCCATGCCAGTAGTAAGGTTAAGATCTGAAGTAAAGAGTACATAATTCCAGCTTTAATGAATTTTCAGTTTAGGTTTGCGTTTGAGATTACATTTCGAAAATACGTGTGGAGTCGAATGTCAAGATAATGAAATATATGAATTCTGGAACTTATAATTAAAATTCTGCCAAAAGTCAATTGAAATGCCGTCACATCGGGAAATCGGGAAATTAGTCAGAAAAATTGTTTTACGAAAGCTCGTGTGCCATTTTCAAGTCTTACGTCGACGTTCACTTACGTCGACGCCTGAATTTCTAAACCAACGTTCTAAGCTCTTTGGATCCGGAAATTCATGCAAAATTGATATAAAAAGATATGAAAGTCCAATCACAACTCTTGTATTGCTATTGCCGTGTTGGTCGGTGCCGGAGGTTGAGGAGGTATGGCTATTGATGTGTTGGTTGATGCTGGAGGTATTGCTATTGATGTGCTGGTCGCAACCGGAGGTATTGCCATTGTTGTGTTGATTGGTCTCGGTCTCCATGCCCAATATCCGTTGACCATCAACGTATCTTTCTTAGATTCCAAAAATTCCATTGCAGCTTTTTTATTGTCAGACGTCACCAAATGGTCGACAGTTTTTTGAGTTATGTCGTACATTTGCTCTGGACTGAATTCTGCTGATCGTAGCAAGCCCTGTTGAAATAGTAATTTCCTTCCCGCGGCATGAAGTGATCGTTGCTGTAATCGTACGACCTCATTTTTCTTTTTCAACTGCGCTTCCAATTTCCGGGACTTCTCTTCGGCCACATACAAATGTTCTTTCAGAGATTTGCTCTTTTTTGTCAAATCACAATTCATTCTCAAATGGTCACGGATGATCAACTTGAGGCGTTCAACCTCAGCTTCTAAGATTACCGTTATAGGTGGGTGTTTAGCTTTCTCAGTCTGTTTCTGAATCTTTTGGATTGTCTTTGCCGGCTGTGAAGGTTGTGATTCTTCAATATTTTCATCCTGAACTTCCGGGACAGTTTTGTCCAGAGAATGCCTACGTTTCTTTAAAGGAGGCGGAACAGCAACAACGCATGGAGGAACAACTAAAGTATCAATCATTTCAGAAGTGAAGGCTTCAGAATCGTTCACTGTTGAGGCCGGATGTTCTCGATTAGTTGGATCGTCGATGAAAATCTCTTGAATATCTTCAACACTTTGAACTTCTGGTTCATATTTTGACGCAGTTAAGCTTGTTACGTCATTATCTGATGTGTCCTATGTCACAAAATTTTCCAATTTTAATAATTTTATCCAGTTCCATAATACTTCCAAAATATTCAGGAAATCAACATATATTTTAACTTACACAATCTACGGCACTGCTGTCGTTGGCGCCAACATCAGCTGACGCTTGCATCATTTTTGGGATCCACTTCATCATATCTAAAAATCCACAATCAAGTAATTAAAACATTAAATACCGATTCGCCAGAGAAGTTTTTGAGAATTACCTACCCAATCCATAATAGGATTAAAAATTCATAAAATATTTTGACTAAATTAATAAAAAAATAATTTTGAATGTCATGTGCATGTGCATGTGTCGGAACTTACATCTTGTCATGTCTGAATCCAAATTCACCAAACTCTGCGAAGTGGAAGGGCTGGAAGGACTACATTGTTCCAAATTGTCCATATCCATATCTATTCCCTTCACCAACGGATGAACTTTGACCTTGATAATCTTGTAGGGAGACATTGGTTGAAGGTTGGCCATTTTCGCCGGTTCCCCTTACGTTCAAATTATTAACCTTGAGGAGCAAAATTTACGAAAGAAACAAAAGTTACCGTCATTTTCAAAATCGTATTGTAGAAACGAGTGTCAAAACATGAAATTCAATGTGTTACCTCAAGAATTCAATTGTGCCAATTAATTTTTAGTTTTTTCAAAATTCTGCGTCCAACTCCAAAATCCAAATGCAGTCAGCGTCAGCACAAAAACAAAGTCAAAATTAAAAAGGCGGGGTTTCTTGGCGCGAATGAGCAAAAAAAAACGCGTCGCATTTTTCCATTCCGAGCTTCATCGACGATTACGATTTATTTTTCCCCGAAAAGATTATTCGAACATTTTTCCAGGTAGGTGTCACGCCGTTGGTGTTGTGAATTGGCACGCATGGTGTAGACGTTTCCTCCACTGGAGTTCCTACTTCCTACTACTGCGGGTACCTCCACAGGACTACTAATAGTTCTCTAGGAATGTCAATAAATTGTAGCATCATTCATTAGCCATAAGCGAATCATCCAAGCGCCACAAACATCGCTACAATCATTTTCTGTAGAAATTGTGTAACTTCCATTTGGCCTGTGAAAGGTACCCCTAGTCAATAGCAGAAAGCAGTCACCACATATTGCGTGTCCTTACAGGGGGATCGAAGATCGAACCGTCCGCCCAGCTAAATGATAGCCATAACTATGCTACACTAAAATAGGTTGACTAACAACCTGGATTCTGATCCCGTAAAGTAAAGTATCCCGAAAATGAAATTCTAGAATTTTTAATTATCTGCCTCAACTAAATTTGGTTCTAGTTTCTTCTCAAATATCTTGCATTCGGGTGATTTAATTCAGGATTGAATTAATTGTTCAGGAGATTTATACATGCACAATTAAAATCACTATAATGAAAATACAGTGGAGTCGAAATCATTTTCAACATTGCTGATATTCACCGAAGTCGACAGCAAAATATTGATTTCTCTTCTGTGAGTCTTCAGTGGGTTGGGAATACTAAATTAGATAAAAAAAAAAAATACCGTTTCTGAAATAAAAAAAAATGCTTTGGATTTAAAAAGTACAACTTGTGTAAAGACCATAGTTATTTCTATAACTGCATGACAAGTCCAACCGATAAATGGAACTATTATGTCTTCGTGTGTATTTTAAAGCGGGTGAATTTTTCACAAGGTAATTGTGTATCTCAGTTTTTCCGATGATATGTCTCCTTTTTGATTAAGAATAATAAATGCTAGTGGTAGTGGTTAATTACTTGCTCGTTTTATTAGCATTCTACTCATGACATGACACATAGCTAAAAGAAAACTATTAAAAAATATTTTATTTCTTTGAGTATAAAGAAATGGCGAAGTGACGTGAGAGAGAAACTTAGATGAACAACGATGTTAGAAAATGCAGGTATAGCAGTCTGAATGGTCGGATTCGGTCGGGATACCTTAACTGCTTCTTAACGAATCGCCATGCAAGGAATAAATTCATTACAAAATAAGAATCTTGGCATTACAATATTCATAGTGTTAGTACATTACACGTAACGAAATTACTCCTTCCTACCAGACCTCATTCAATGGTGGTTACTTGTAGAAGTATTATTGTCCGTAAAATGCGTCCAGAATGGAAAACAGTCAACGAGTAAACAAACAAAAATATATATTTATGTGGATAATATGCATGATTTACTAAAGCACGTACGAAATTCAGGAAACATCTGCCCGTGGATTAACAAAGTATTAAATACGATTCTTTGGCTTCCAGCCGTCCAGGCGTTTTACAAATCTTATTGAAATAATATTTTTATAAAAATAGGTGGAATTGTTAGTTCCGTGTTCTGTCTTTTAAAACGTAGGAGATTAAATTCACCTTATTCTAAAACTTCAAAAACGAGAGTGGTCTTTTAACGAGGGGTCTTAATACCATGCAGAGGCGGTCTCACAGTGAAAGGTTTTATAATAGTGGGGGCAGGGGGTCTTAAATGAAATTGCAAATTACAATCCGGTGAAATGAAATTGCAAAAACATTATTACCAGGGTGGAACAGTTTCGCGCATTGCGGTGCAGAGTTAGACTGTAATATTTATTATCGACAACGTAAATGGAATATCATCATCAACATCATTATAATAATTATGATTCTTTTGTACGCGTATGGCTCGAGTACGACGAGTTTGTGTTTCACTAATTTTTGAATATTGGGAAGGTTACGCAGCAATCTTTCAAAATTGAGATTATAATTAAATATTCGTTAATAAGATGTACAAATGTCACTTTTCAATCAAGAATTCTTCGGAATTGTATAGTTTGTTTCATAGAAGTGAATTTGGCTAATAAAGTTGACATTATATTGATATTCTGTACAGCTTGATGGATATTGGATGAAGATTGCCTTCAGCTAAAACTACAACTTGTTAAGCCTAATTTGAATTGTAACTGACATGACACCGTATGAATTACTTGCTGTTCCAACTAATTGATAACCCAATATTAATTTTGCGTCGTTGTTCTCTCTTATTCAATTCAATTCAATTCAATTCAAATAGGTTTTTATTTACCGATCAAAAAATAAGCAGACAATCGTAATAAATAATCATTCGAAATAATGCTCCACCGAACAGGCTATACCGCCTATGAATCTGTTGAATAAAACAGTATTATATTTTAAACTTTCAAGGTAATGCTTTATTGGATTTACTAGTTTCTAATTTTCAAGATTTGGTTTATAAATTGATTATCCAGTTTTATTAGTATGGTCGCTTCACAGTCTGGTCGCTTCCGTTTCTTCATCGCTTCTTAATCTGTCTCCGCTGCCACTTCTTTAATAATAGAATATTCTTTAAATGATTAAACAAATTTGCAGTTTGTTTATCTGTATGCTCTTTTCAATGCAAAATTAAAACTGGACTAAATTTCCAAATAATTAATAAATAAAATAATTTGTATGTCTTACGCTCTATCTGTGTGTCTGCAAATATTTTTGTTAGTTTTAGATTCAGACGACTGCTGGTCCTGGTCCGAAATCATTTGAACGGTCTGCGTCTCCATATTTGAAACTTGAGATATCGCCGTACGAATCAATTCGTCCACGAATTCCGCCACACGAATTCGTAATGTTTCTGCATCGTTAGTTGAATTTGAGGCATTTCTTTCGGTCACCATGATTAACCCAAGAGAAGGAGGATTCGCAATCACGAAATTAATTTGCCAACTTGGTTTTGCCAATCTCTCCCCAAATCAAATGAATACGTTTTATTGTTTCGTCTTTATAAGAAATTCAGTTTTTTAAGTTTACCCTTTCAGGAAATGTTTAGTTTTCGGGCCGAATGCTTGTCTGTTAATGTATTTGTACAAATATAGCCACTCGTGTTATATTTTCCTTATCACTGAGCGTCATTTATTTGCTCAACTAAAATAATTATACCGACAAACACACCTAACACGTTCACACCAAGCTTACGACTTACTGTGTGCGGGGTGGGCCATAAATTTGTGACCCCAACTCTAATTTAACAAAAAGGAGTAGACCCAACGGACAAGGTAGGAACATTTTGTGAACAATAATATCCTGAGCTATTTGAATGTGGAAATCGCCCCAGCATATTGATGGTGCGTAGCTTTTAGCTGGAATTATCTTGCGAAAGTCATCAAATAAATGGGATACACATCTAAAGAGCTGTCGA
Organism: Protaphorura glebata; assembly: GCA_034694305.1. Taxonomy (NCBI): domain Eukaryota; kingdom Metazoa; phylum Arthropoda; class Collembola; order Poduromorpha; family Onychiuridae; genus Protaphorura; species Protaphorura glebata. Next base: position 7,300 of record JAQFYE010003512.1, read on the forward strand.
ACACACAAATTGAAACACGACACAACGTAACTACTAAAAATGTTTTGTAACTTTAACTTTATTTTAAAATGTATGAGTGACGCGACGTGCCTGAATTTGATATATGATTTATCCCTAGGAAATTCTTTAGGAAATGTATCTCTCACTCTTTTCTGCCCGCGTATCATATTCTCGGGGCGTAGAATGTTACAAATGGTTATGAACCACTCTGTGCCTGATTGTCCATACAAAAACACACACCATGGTGTTGTGCCGAGATGAGTATGTCACATTTGATATAAGTCAAATCAGCGAACTTTGTTAATCCAGCCCATAAATTGTAATTAGTTTGCTGTGAAGCAATTTACGACCCTGATTTAGATTTATTACTAAATGCGATGTTTTTTGTCATAGTTAAATTACAATACATGCAATGGGGAGGGAAAGGTATACGGATTAAGAGTACCGAAAATAAAATGTTCCACTTCGTCCGTTCATATTTTGAGGTCCTATACGTAGATCTGCAGTCAAACCTAGAATTTTTAAAATTTGAAAGAACTAAAAATTTAGGTGAAATTTGTGGTCTTTATTCAAACACAAATAGATTTTTTTAGACCTTACCACATGAGTTTACAAGTTAGAGGTGATGGCTGAAAATTGCAAGACGAATACCTACATACTATGTATTTGTATTTCAATTAATTAAACCTAGAGCTTACTGGATCAAGAATAGAAGTGTGAGCATTTTTATTGGCACACCTTGTATTTTCTAAATTACTGTAATGAGATTGACAGATTGACACTACTCACCCGTAGAAAGTTCAACAATATAGTTTCAATTAATTAGTAAGGCTAAATATGGCATAATGTCGTCACTACAAACACACTGACTGCGACATATTTAACGATGTATGTTATGCAGATTTATTCTATTGCGACGTTTAACATCCGAAGTCTATTCATGTCAACTCAGAATTGACTTCCTCTTGCAACAGAAAAATGTACGCATAGTTATCCATTTGTTCTCTATGTAATTGTACTTGACAGTAAAAAAACTGGTGATTTATACGACCATAAGTTAAGTATTACATTACAATTACAGATGTAATTAACGTTGTACGGTTAGAGTTACTAACGACTGAAGGTACAAAAAGAGTTTTAAAAAAGGGACAAGGCCTAGGAGAAGGTAGTTAACGTTAGTTAGTTAACTCTCCAATTTTGAAAGATTGGGTAAAAGCACACGACATCGGATGGTTCACAACTATCTTGAATTGGTTGACGTCGCTGATGGTCATCACTTTGACCTTGACCCTGGCTTTCCGTTTGCGGAGGTGGTGGTGGCCGGCATCGTAAATGGCTTCTTACGTCTGGCGCTGGCGGTAATTTCTCCTCCGGCCAACCCCATAGTCCTAATTTTTTATCCCAATTAATTAACTCATTCCAATAAAACATTAAACTTTGATATTTTGGGAGATTTAATGTTGAAACCTGTCCCTCGACCACCTAATCTAAGCGGCTACCTATCTGAAGACACCACAAAGGTTGTGTATCGCCCTCATTCGAAAGTGGTCGCTTAGGACAGGTTTCACAGTGATTTCAAAAATAACCAGTTGGCAGTGTCCCGCGCGGGTCTCTTCCAGTTAATTTTGGTAATGAATTCTGAACGGAAGGTAATTGCGGAGTCCACGTTTCATCAATCTCAGCAGCCTCAGCATCTTTTCCATCTAGAATTCACGTAATTTAGTATTAACTATTTAATCCGTTGTCCCATTCGGTTTTACTTCATAGAATGGCGAACCTCGAATTTGGATGCGCTTAAGCGCGGCCAGAATACTGCTGGAATCCTGCCCGGACTGGGCCTGAAGTAATAAATGTGTGAGGGCCATTTGTATGACATCGGAGACAATCTGATCAGCCATCATTCGAACGAGACGCGCATTTTTATCATTCTCGCGCGCACCAGCAGTCCCAACACGACGTTTGGATCCCACTGAACTGGCCATTGGATCTGCTTGTTCTGCCCATCTTTGTGCTGTAAAATGCAATTTCATTACAATAAGTATTTCTGGCAGCTGAAAACGTTTCAATCACATATGATAACGTCCATGACAGAATTTCAACGATATTGACCAAACAATTTTCGACAAGCATAATTATTAGTCAATCTAGTCAATTATCTTACCAAAATCCGCCCTCCTAAGTTTCTCCTTCAACAATGCCTGGGAATCATGAACAGACAATTTCCGATGACTATGCTTCGGAGTTTTGGCATTCAAGTCAGCTTCCGATTGGTCCGCCTGATTTGGAACTTTCAGTGCTTCGATTTCTTCCCAAATATCTTTGGCAGTCATGCCAGATTTGTCCTCAGAGGAAGACTGAGGATTGCTGGACATTGTGTGTTCACCACGTTTCTTCCTAAGTTTTTTACCACTGGTGCCAGTACCAGTACCACTACTTGTAGAGTCGAAGATCACTTGAGCATGGGCGACATGCCGTTCAGCCCCATCTTCCCCACCCAAAGATCCATCCAATGACAACTTTTTCTGCCCATCTGAGTCCAAATTAGAAGATCCTTCACCAGAAGAATGTGGAGTGCCTGAACCTTCCCCAGACGACCGATGATTCGTTTGAGCCATTTGTTTCAAATCGGCTACTGCTGAAATTGCAGATTCTAAACGAGAGAGTGGATCGTCAACACCGGTTTGCTCAGCTTCGGTGGATTCATAGTCTTCTTCTTCAGATTTTCCAGTTGAAGGCTCCGATCGCCGAGGTAGCGGTGGTGGTGGACGCTTTGGTGGACCATATCCGAAATTATCAGATTTGGATAGAGGTCTTGATGACTTTTCAGTCCCTTTCTTTGCGGGCAGCGACAACGTGTCCATAATAGCCCCGATATCTGAATCTACAAGAAAGTTCCAAAAACAGTTAAAATCCCCGGAAATTTACGGAGATAACTTGTTAAAGTGACCAATTTGGGAAACTTAACAATTCTGCGGACGGGAATATTGGTTTCCCCGTGAACAATAATAAAGATCATGTCAATGCCCTTGATTCTTACCAAAAGCCGTGTCGATAAAATCCTCTGGGTAAACGTCGACGATACAACTGTCCAGGTCCATTGGGTCACACTCCCCTGAAAACATTTTATCGATAAATGGACAAGCAACTTTTTGAACGGCCATTACAGCTCCAAGATCCAGGTCTGGGAATTCTTGAGTCAGAATCTTTAATTTGGCCTCACAAATGATTTCATCTAAGAAACGCTGTGTAGGTTTGACCAAAGCATTTGTCCGAGTTTCAGCTTGATGAGCAATGTCATCCACAAAATTTTGAAGTTCTGGCTCTTGACGGAAAATATTTTCTAAATCGAGTTGACCAGTGGCTAGGAGCACAGCCAGAGCCGCTGCTTCATTTATGAAATCTTCGGAAACATCTCGCAGTTCAAGAAGAACGTCTTGGGTGACCTCTGCACCCAAATCAAGGTATCGTTTGAACTGATCCAAATCTCTCATAACTTCTGCGGTTCTCTTGCATTCATTGACCATTTCTTCAGCAACTGCTCTCGCAAACTCAAGTCGTTCACTGAAATTTAGAAAAATCGGTGTTACAATATTATACGAGTACACGTTTCTTACAAAAGAGTGTCGACTAGGTCAAGGTCACCTGTAAGCCTCTTCATCCAGACCCAATTCTTGCATGCCTTCGGCAAGTATAGCTTGCATTTGTTTAGCCGCTTCGGCAGCGTCGGTCCGTTTGTCCGAAGTTGTGAATGTACAATTGATTAAACTCTCAATAATTTCATGAACCACTTGATTTCGGACAATTATGTGACGGACAGTGAATTCTACAGATGGTGCAAAGAAAATGGACTCCACGGATCCTTCTTCGTCAGAATCCGAAGATCGTTCATAAAGCACTCCGGCCTGTTGGAACCAAACTTCACATACGCATTCAATTTCTGCACATTTATTTGTTTCGAGGACTTCGTACGGGTATTCGTTTTCTTCACTAAATTTTTGAAAGTCTACAAGATCATAAGTTCGACCATTGAATTGACGTTGTTTCAAGTATAGTTCGAAAGGGACTTTTCGCATCAATGCACGCAACATATTTGGTCGATGGGTTCCCAAAAGTTCTCGGATTTTCTCGGCGACAGCCTAAATATTACGAGACAATTAAGCGTTAAAATTTTTAAAACGTTTTAACCACGAAATTTGGTGAATTCACAACCTTAATGTCATCAAAATACCGGAACCCCATTTTGCTTAGATATGAAGCGTCGCAGTTAATGAGTTTCCTTCCAGTTATGTTATTAAGCAGAAATGCTTCCTGTAAATGTCAAAAATGTCTGATACTTTATTCGGAAACAAAACTCCAACAAGGAACCAGTGGTTTGGCTTCCAATTAATCTAGTGTTTACAAAATTGGTTTTCTAATAAGAAAAATGTTAACTTTAAACTGTGGAAATCCGATGTCAGAAATCCACTGAGCCACTTGTTCCTGTGTCCAATCAAAACACGGCGGAAGATCTTTGTCAACGACGGGGTCAAGCCTTTTACGACCTACGCTTGCCCTTGACCTTAGGATGACCTTACGAATCTCCCTGTGGATTCAATCAATGTATATTTTAGGAACTGTGGACGATGTAAGGGCATATTGTAGAGTTTGATAAAATTTTGGCACAGAATTTTGGTAAAGAAACTAACTTATCCGTCAGATATTTGATGTTCGCTTTTTTCTTAACAAGATTCACTTGGAAATCAAGCCATGCCGCACGATCCTTTGGAATTAAATATCGCATTTTAAGTCTCCTGGGTTGTTTGAACGCCATGTAAGCCATAAGAACAACTCTTGAATTTGCTGTAATAGCTTGCTTCTGGTCTACTTCCAATTCAGCAAAGAGTTTTTTGGGCTTTACTAGCCCAGTAGGCTTTGGCTTTTGCTTTTCTTTTCGCTTTGCAGGATACCGAGACATTCTTCTGTTCATTTTGGAGAACGAGGCCTTGCTTTTTAAAAAAATACTCTTGAAATCCCTTTTAAAATTAGGACAATGCTCTTTCTTAAATTAACGTACTGTATTCCTAACAGTACTAAAAATTATGAAAAATTAACAAAAAGATTTTAACATCCCAACTTTTAATTCTCAGTCCTGTAGTTTGCACAGGGTGGTACTTTCTTTTTGCAAACTTTCGGAAATAATTTTGCATTAGTCGTCATGGCATAGGAAGTCCACGAAGGTTTCACTTCCGGTTGTACTATCATGTGTGATCGAAATATAGGGCAATCAATGAACTCACAAACACCTGACATTTTTACCAAAATTTAACAAAAACGCCTTGGGATTCCAAACTTCTAGAAACCAATTGATTTATTGACCAGTGAACTTAGGACTTAAATGCAAGCCCCCATGTACAGATGTTCTGAAATCACACATTTTTGCATTTTCCACTCACAATAATGCAAATATTGCACGTCAGCTTGCACAGAAGGCCATGCATCCATAATCATTGTCAAATCGAATGGAAGGTATTCCCAAAAATATTCAGCTGTGATTTTGACTATTATGTTTTAATTTATCGGTAGCGGTATCGCGTGTGGTTTGATTGTACTTGAATTAATGAGCTAATTACATAATTAATAAAATAAAGTGGGAATATCCCAATAAAATCAAGTGAATAGAAATCCAACTTGTGTGTATGAGAGAATTGAATCAATTTTGGATTTTTGGATTTGATTGTTTCATATTAATTGAACTAACAAATGGGAAAATATTTTCACACTCTCATTCCATGGCACTGATCAGTGATTAGTTGTGGATTTATCACGCATTTTTTAATTTCGAGTGCAATGGGTTTAACCTTTCCTGTCTATCTCGTCATGCAAGTTCAAGAGCGCGGCATTGGCAGTGGGATTATTCGGTTAACACTTGATTGACACCCACGAGGTGCTATACAGGGTGGTTCATAATAGAATCTGTACAAACTGTATAATATGTTGGTTTAGTTTGGGCTGCTTGAGGGTCAGGGCAGGAGTAATGATGACTATGAACCACCCAGTACATTTTCCAATCTTTTTTGCGATTAAAGACAACGTTATGGATTTTCTGTCAAAACACCTGACGAAACCACCTGAATTGAAATCCCTGAAAACTAATTTCGTATCTAACTAATCGGTTGTCTGAAATCGCTTGATAATTTCGACTTGACCAGGCGTATTTATTCCGTCGCATTTTCAACATTTCACCCTCAGTCACCGAGTAAACTCAGACAAGAAATACTAGAAAATTCTAATTACATACCATCATGAACCGACATGTACAATTTCTGGTCTCAATTTTTTTGTTTGCCTTGGCATCAGGAATTAGTGAGGCTCAAGAAGATTATGTGGTGAATGCTGGGGCCTTAGGAAAAATCAAGGGAGGTCCTTCTTTCACTAATATAAATAACAGACCGTTTGTCAGATTCTATGGAATCCCTTACGCCAAAGGTCCCAGTGGAGAAAGTCGATTCTTGGTACGCAGTGTCAGAGAAAATTTAAATTAAAACGAATCAAAATTTTATTAATTCGTAAAAATTATTTTTATAGCCCGCAGAACCCATGTCAGGTCCCTTGGTTAGCAATGGCGGAACTTTCGACGCTACTCAAGAAGGGAATTCGTGCATCCAACCGGATGGATTTTCAGTTATGAACACCGCAACTCGAAATATGAGTTTGGATTTTGTGGCCGGAAATACGGATGCATATCAAGAATATGAAACACAGAAGAAAAGGGGTGGAACTTTAGCTTTCCTTGGCGATGAAGATTGTCTCAATCTGAACATTTACACACCCGAGGTAAGCCCAAGTTTTCATAAAAATATTTAACCCAATTTTTTTTACACTATTTTGAAAATTTCTTTAAAATCTATGCAGATTCCAAATAATTCGACTAAACTTGTCCCAGTCGTTGTTTTCATTCACGGTGGGGCGTTTTCCAGTGGAAATGGATTCTTCTACACCCCGAGCAAATTTTTGGAACATCATGATGTCGTCCTTGTCACTTTCAACTACCGACTTGGAGTCTTAGGTTAGAAATTTTATCCCGAACAGGCTTTTTGGGTCGCAATTGTGAATTTTCGCAATAATATTTGGGCCTAAATTGGTACCATCCATTAAATTAAATCTTTATTCTGATTGATCCCCTTTCTCAGGATTCTATTGTCTTGACACAAACGATGTTCCTGGAAACGCAGCCTTGTACGATATGGTCAGCGCACTTCAATGGATTCAGAATCATATCCACCATTTCGGTGGTGACCCGAACCTGGTCACCGTTATGGGTCAGAGTGCAGGAAGTGCTGCAATTAGTCATTTGATGTTGAGTGAGCTGTCACGTGTACCGAAACCCCTGTTCCATCGAGCAATTGCTCAAAGTGGGAGCTCTTTGAATGATTGGGCCACAACGACCAATCCCGTACCAGCAAATCTGAGAATTGCAGAATTGGCTCAATGCTATAATCCGGCGACTGACTTGACTCAAAATGGACAACCAGATTTGGACAAAATCACCAGATGTATGAAGACCGTCTTTCCAGATAACCTGGTTATGGCGTTAGAGAAATTCCAAGTATGTTGTCCTTTCAAAATTTTAAAATTCAAAAAAAGCATATAAATATCTGAAGAAATACCGATAATTCACACTCTCCGTAAGATAAGGTCACTATTTTGGTAGAGAACATGCCAACTTTCCATTTCCTTCAGGAATCGCGCGTACTCCTAGTACTGGGAGAGAACTGTAATATTAGGGATTGTAGACCTATATACTGGGATATGCCATTAGAAAAAAAGGACACGGACCATTGAGTAACGCCATCGAT
>JAQFYE010003513.1:0-15133 GCA_034694305.1 Protaphorura glebata
CGCAAGGTCACATGTCAATAAATTCCGCGAAATTTGAATTTCGGGCTTGAGTTTGAGTTTCAGTTTCAGAAATCGCAATCTCTCTAATAATAATTCACACAGACCCTTATTTTCCCCCATTTTGTGTCACTACGGAATTGACGACCTTCATAAATATTCAACTAGCTACAAGTCCAGATCAACTCACTCACAACTCACTGGCATCAAACATGCCATAATGATTTGAACATTTATAATCCATCTTGTATTTGTAGCACCATTCATTGTTGTACTTTTTATTTTCACTTCGGGATTTTGGAATTGAACTTTGATGTTGAGGAACTCCGCTTTTATTGGGACCTATTATTTCTGTTGACTCATTGCTGGATTCGTATGAACTGTTCTGGAATATGCCATGTATGGATTCCTTGGCAGTCTGCAAAATTCTCCTTAAATTGAGGAATTTTAATCGTCTCCAAAGTACATGTGTACAAAGTACAAAGTACATGTCCAAAGTGTATGTGATGGGTTTATGACTGAAGTCTGAGTCCTTTCTAACGAATCCAACACTTTTACAATCATTAACGTCAATGATGCTCCAATAATTTGAACATCCGTGGACTGCAAAATACTTGGGTTACTTGATTCTAAAGGTGCTCCCGGACTTGCGGGAATGAGTTGGTCACATATAGGGCTCCGATCGGTTCGGTTCTTTGGATGAACTCAAGCCGAATGACCTCTAATGGTCAATGACCTCTAAAGGTCAGTGACCTCTGAAGGTCACCGGAAGTAACCTTCCGGGGTCGGTCCTTCACGAAAGTTGTAAAGAAAGCGAAGGGCTACAACATATCAAAAAATTATTGTTTCCCCCATTCTAACGGGGGGAATTTCCGGTGCCCTTTTTTCTATGTTTCAGTAATCCGATCGGCTTTGGTTCCGAACCGAACGGAAAAGTTTCGTTTCGGTTCTTCAAATGAACCGAACCGATAAAAACTGAACCGATCGGAGCCCTAGTCACGTTCGACCTTCGACGTCCAGAGACATCGTCATTTCCGAATCTCATTAAGTTCTGTCAGATGCCGAGGACAAATTCCTCATTTAGGGAAAAACATGAGGTCATCGGCGTGTTTGCATGGGAAAATCAATGTCCGTGCTATTCGTCTCTAATTTTGCACGGTGATATAGTTTGACCTACTAAACAAAATAGCTGATTAGTCTTAAAAAAAACAGGGTCACCCCCAGGGGCCGCTAAAGTTGGATGTGTACCCACTTAACCACAAAAATAAATCTTACAAAAGTTGTTCCACTCGGTGAGACGAACAACTTTTCCCTCTAGCAATTTTCTCTGCGGTCAAAGGTGGAGGTAGCAGGTCAACGAAACCATCTCAGGTCTGGTCTATGGTAAGGTTCCTTTGACCTACCACCTCCACCTTTGATGGCAGAGAAAAATGTCAGAAGGAAGTTGTTCGTGTCACCGAGTGGAACAACTTTCGTAGGGGTCATTCTTGCGGTTAAGAGGGAACGACAGAACCAACTTGAGCGCCGCTGGGGGGGTGATCCTTTCGGAAAGTTCAATTATCATGAACTGTCAGCTTAAATAGCTTTACACTGGTACACTTAATGTCAACGATATATATAAAAGTTCTTGTCCACTAGTATTTATGTCGAAATTTCTCGAAAACCATATATGGGTGTAGGCCGTACTTCTACATAGTTTGCCGCCGACAGGGGACATTACTCGCCTCCCATTTCTAACATGGGTTGCCTTCTGTCGATGGACACCAAAATATACGTCCGTGCTCTGTCTTAAACGTCAGCTAATGAAATATTGAAATGTTTATCTATGCGAGATAAATGAAATTGAACGTAACTCAACCCAAGATACGAAGAACGACATTGACCTCGACAAAATTAATTCAACTTGAAAACACGAGTTAACAGACTGAGGAATAGGAACTTAATGAATGAGTCACAAATTTCTACCCGAAATAAATCCCACTTAGATGTGTCGCCAACGAACCGTGCGAGAAACTGATGACAAAATGACTTCGATAAATATACGAGCTGGATGAAGTATTATTTTAACTATTTATTTAATTAACCCTGAAACAATTAACTTCATTTCTGCACTCACAAAGTACAGAGTCCAGCCAAGTAACAGGAACGGAATAAAAGTTAAGAACAAATCGTACGTGCGTCTAGAATAATCGAACTGTCCACGCCGTAAACAACCAATTTTGAACATAGATGACGCAAGCACCGTAAAACAGAATTATTGCACTGGACATTTAACAGTAACTATTCTTAACTAATTGACAAAATCAAATATTTAGTTAATATAATGAAGAATGGCCTGTTGTCAAATTGAAACGGAAAAATTTGTCCAATTGTATGCAAATTATTTTGAACCCTTAACATCTCAATCAGCTGGTGAGTGTGACAAAAAGTGAGAAGTGCATTTTGTATAGAATCTTTGAAGGATCCAGTGAGCTACTCCGCCTAAAGATTTGAGGCGATTCTGGCAAACGCTTAGGAAACAAATCGAAATGAAGACGTCTATGAGCCAGATTTATGACAAAAACACGTCTAAACTAATTTATTCTTGTTTAGTTTTCTGAAATTTTCGTAATTTTGTTGTACCAGTATCCGGAAATTTGATTTTCGCTTCAACATAACATGGAAAGCAGCATGGGCGGAATTTTTCAAATAAATTATTTTGGTTATCCATTCGTACAAAATTCACTCGATGAATCGATTTTTGGCCAATCTGACACGTTCTGCCACTTTCCACTTTCTGCTTAAGTACTTGTCATGTCAGTGCCACCACGCGCCATCGGACATTCTAGCGGAATAGCCGGCTAGATCCTTCATAAGTTTCTCTAAAAAATGTATATCTCATTTTTTGTCCGACCAGATTCGCCCTAATCGGACTGCCGAGACTCCGTAACATGAGACAGTGTAGTTTTACCAAAATCTTAAGACGCGAGTTTAAAAATTGATTGTTGACAATAAATCTGAAGCTAATTTTTATTAATTTTCACTGTTTTGTCGAATTTGAGGTGTATTGTATTTGATTGACTTCGCTGTGCTGCGGCTGGTGGAGATTATATCGAGATGGTGGAGATTATACCTATAAGAGATGGGGTATATCCTACCATGTTAAGAGATGGGGTGTATCCTGCCATGTAAAGAGATGGGGTGTATCCTCCCGTGTTAAGAGATGTGGTGTATCCTCCCATGTTAAGAGATGGGGGTGTATCCTCCCATGTTAAGAGATGGGGATGTATCCTCCCATGTTAACAGATGGGGTGTATCCTACCATGTTAAGAGATGGGGTGTATCCTGCCATGTAAAGAGATGGGGTGTATCCTCCCATGTTAAGAGATGGGGGTGTATCCTCCCATGTTAAGAGATGGGGATGTATCCGCCCATCGTAGGAAACGCTCATGGCTCATGCTTCCAAACAACATTAACCTGTAGTTAACCTTGCTCGCCGTTATGTGTTACAGTCGGACGTAAGACATATCTAAAGCTTAGTTGCTCTCATAAATACAGCATTCTGACCGTAATGTTATATTTCCCCATCCTGCTTCGCGATCGCTGCAGTCCTACGAGCAGAAGAGTTGACGTAGCTTTGTGTTGCGTATCTCAATGCACAGAACAGTCATCAACTGTGCAATGCAATTGCTGTAAGGTAATTGGTATTCTGACTGCGTCCGAGTGTGTTCTGCTAGTGTAAAACACCAGTTATGAATGCAGGTAAGTGTCAGCATAGAGGAGCGCGTTACGGACGGAAGGGCAGGACAATTTTATAAGCCCTTTACAGGACAGTCGTCCACGGGCTAATAATTAACGACTGAAGAAAAATAAACAACTAAATTTATTTAGTTTACGAACAACAAACAACACAAACGTGACTCAAACTCAAAAGCGAAATTGCTCGAATTCAAACGAAACACATTATGACTCGGACTCCATCTAACGAATATGAAATTGACATCTTGTGGTCAGTCTGTTTGATGCGACTGGAACATTTAACGTTTTCCATATTACTAACGAGAAATGTACTTAGGCTGTCCGCCTCCGATTTCGTTCAAATTTTTTTTCCCTGAAAGACCTTCGCCAAAAACTAGTATGACCGAAGTATGCCGACGCATTACTCAAAATTCGATTTTTTTAATTTGAAACAAAGTCCAAAGCGTGGGGTCTTTGTTCAGGATTAAGTTCAAAATTATATGCGAATGACTACTTTTTTCGATGATGTGGAGCCTTGCCACTTTGGGGGGGGGGGTCACAGGTAGGTTCCGATACGTCATTAGCCACTTGTTGAATATCGGGATACTAGGTTCTAGATAATTTTTGGTATAAATGATTTATATTTTTTGGTCTAGGCGTTATTTACTTTTCGGCCTAAGCAATGTGTTTTTCGGGCTAAGAGTTAGTGGATATTAGTCGCTATTGGTCGGTATTAGTTGCTATTGGTCGGTAGTAGTTGGTATATGTTAATATTACTGGTATATGTTGAATAGAGGCGTAAGCGTCAGATGTTTTGCTGGCCAAGTGTTAATTGCTATTATGTACAGTGTGTATATGGGGAAGCAGGAGTCGTCGTTCACTCCTCTTCTTCTTTGTACCCCTAATTAAAACTGTTGAGATTGGAAGGTTGAGTGAGCACTGAGCAGACGCGAAGCATGCACTGTTGTCAGTCGCGAGTGGCTTTGTTCTGGAAAAGGCCTAGATCCTTCTGTAAAGTAAAGGGAGGGAAAAGACTAGGCGTAAGCACGCGGCAGAAACTCACTCATCTCTCATCTTCTTACTCCTGCTCATTCCCAACAGTTGAGTCGAGCAGACAAGAAGTCCTCCATTATTGTTAGAAGCGTGGTGAATCAGACTTGTAATATTTTGTCAGTTTTTGAAGATTTTTGAGTTATTAAAAAGTACTAATTGTTCTGAGACGTGGACCGTTTCCTGGGTTGACACTACAATTGTTGAATAGAAAAGAAAGGGTCACAGGAATATCCATAGGCTCCAGAGTGAGTTCGTATTGTTTGTCAGTCAGTCAAACAGTCATACAAAGTTTTATCTCCCGTTCACAAGACACCGACACTTTTTAGTGAACAACTGATTATTGGGTAGATATTCTAGTTCGTTCAGAATTGAGACCGTATAGGAGTGACTTTTTGTTGACGGAATTTGGACCTCTCGAGGAAAGGATTTCCTACTCAATTTAACAACTGAAATAAAATCTGAAGGTGACGGGGACATTGAAAGAGTGGACTGTCCTGAGGAGTTGGAGATGGAAGGTTAAACAGTGACCCTGAGTAGAATACATCGCGTGACATAGTGACGAAGACACAAGGGTAGTCAAACCCGCCGGGGTATGGCCCAAACAAACCTTCTCGGAACAATGAATCTCATTCATAACAGAAAGTGAAATGTATTACTGTTATTATTTGAACGAAAAAAGTTGTGAATTAATATTTTGAATACTTACAAGGGAACCTTTTCAATTGAATTTTGAAGCTCCGACCTAGAGCTTCCCGAAAATTGTTTGGATATAGCAAAGAACTTAACGGAACTCAAAATCTTGACGAAAAACATTATTTCGAATTTTTTCAAAATTTTCTTTAATGCATCTAATGGGCATCTCTCAACATTGACGCGAAATAAAAAACACCAGATACAGCATGCATTTTAACACACGATTTAGAAATTTTAAAGAGGGGACCTCTGAATTTTTTCAATCAAATTTTTATATATAGGCCAAGAAAAAGTACTTCATTTGTGCAGACGACTTTTAACTCTTTTCTTGTCAGGGCATCCCAATTGGTGTGGAAAATTGTATGACGAGTCCAGGTCCGAGCTTCAATTGAAAAGGTTCTTTTGTTAGATGCCGTTCCTTAAAATAAGTTATGGTGTTGGCTGTTGGGGCAAACAAACGTGTGTCGTCAGCTTTAGGCGTAATGGGTAAACCTAGAAATCCAGAAAATCTAATTGTAGTGTAGACTAGATTATGACACACATTTCTAGCTCTATATTCAATTGATAACTGAATCTCCCTACAACTTAATTATTATTCAAATAGTTCGTGAATAAATACTTGACTGTAGACATGGAGAAGGAAATGAAAGGGAACTATACCGGTCATCACTAAACTCCCTTCTGTCGGGTAGTGTCAGAGGAACGACATATAGAATCTCTACTTAACAGAGCCTTTGAGTCCTCGCGAACTAACGACGTGGACGTTCGTGCCTGTGACCTCAAAAACCATTCAGGTCCACGTCCTGTGACCGAGTGGGTCTAAGAGTAGCGTTAAGGAACTTATTGTTAGAGAAATATTTTATCTCCTTAAGCCGTGATTCCATTTGCGTTATGCAATCACAGCCTAACACTACTTCCCTCCTAAAGGATAAGTAACTTTCACTCTCCTTCATCCATCTAAGAATACCCGGTCATGGACACAGAGCCCACAGTATTTCTCTCCATCCTCTCTCATCTTCCGCTCTCCCGGCTCGTCAAGTACCCACACATTTCATCACACACATTCTGTCATTTAAAACACACACAGAAGGAAAATAATAGTTAAACGACAACCCAATCATCCAGCACAATGACAAACCCATCAACTAGTACACACTCCTTTCACTCCAGTATCCCAACACTTTAGGACCATACATTAGATTTTATTGTATAAGTCACACTAATTATCAGTACCCGCACGACGATTCCGTCCCACTCTAATCTTCTCTGACGATGGGGGAACAGAGTGAAGAGACTGAATTGGGCATGCGAAAGCAATAAAGTAAGACAATTTGTCTGACACTTTAGAGAATATTAGATTACAATAAAGACCCGGAGTCGCCAAGGACCCTCGTAGACTATAATTCCACGATCTCTGTCAGCCCGTATTTTAATATAAAAACTAAGGATTCCTTGAAACTCTTTGCACTTGATACTCGTACTGTCAGGCAGACAGTGTGTTCACTAACACCCGTAGTCCCTTGTTAAAAATTCGGCTTCATCATCAATTCGTGAATAATACTTTTGTTTAAACCTGATCATGAAAAGTCTAGCAATTCCACTCTAATTTACACCGCTACACTACTTACACTGAGGTACATCTCGAAGGCTGTTAGCCCAAGACAAGAACCTGAAGGAACGAGGCAGTCAGGGAAGAACCGAGACTCTGAATGGTCAGAGCAAATACTCGAATACTCCAATACTTGACCCGCTGAGTTCAAGTTAGAGTGAAGACCTCTTCTCGAACATTATACTGTTTAGTAATAGAGTAATGGATACAAAATAATTCCATTTATGAGAGTACTATAAAAAAGAAAAAAAATTATACACGGAGGCGGAAGTACTGAAAGAATCAGACACGGAAAATATTTTATTTCGTTGCTGACATACAGAAAATAACCGAATTATTTAGTCGTGGAAGTCGGTAGAGCCAATTATGCTTGGTTGAATTACACAAAAGAATTGAAATATTTTACACCTTCGTAAGTAAGAGAATTTTAGCTTAGACGTAATATAATGTACGTCGTATGTGTCACCAGTCTAACAAAGCGTATAATGGGAACACTTTAGGTGAATATGAGTCTAAATTGGTTGTAAATATTTGTGGAGTTGACTTGTCTTCCATACACTCAAATTGACTCATTTGGTGAAACGTTTGTGATTGTTCTTCTTATGCCGAGACAAATGTGAAGAATTTGTGAAACTCACCTCACACTCAGAACACTTGAACAGATTTTCTCCAGTGTGATATCTCATATGAGTAGCCAACACATCTTTTCTTCCGAAACTCTTACCACATGTCTCACAATTGAACGGTTGCTCTCCAGTATGATTTCTCATGTGTCTGGTCAAATGATGTTGTCTTGCGAAACTCTTAGCACATTGTTTACATTTGAACGACTTCACACCTGTGTGGCAAATCATGTGGACTTCCAAATAACTCTTTTGCGAGAAACACTTTCCACACACTGTACATTTGAACGCTTTCTCACCAGTGTGACTTCTCATGTGACGTTGCAAATTCCACTTTAGTGAGAAACTCTCTTTACATTGATCACACTTGAACGGCTTTGCTCCAGTATGTGTTCTCAAATGTAAAGTCAAGTGATTTCTTGTTGTGAAATTCTTGGCACATTGCTCACATTTGAACGGCTTCACACCTGTGTGGCAAATCATGTGGGCTTCCAAACCGCTCTTCCGCGTGAAACACTTTCCACACACTGTACAGTTAAACGGTTTCTCCCCAGTGTGAATTCTCATATGAGCAATCAAATTCCTTCTCCTTGTGAAACACTTGCCACAAATCTCACATGTGTTGGGTACCTCTCCAATGTGTGTCCTCTCATGCATCGATAACCTGTACTTCGACACAAAACCCTCTCCACATGTATTACAAGTGAACTGTTTATCCCCAGCCTGAGCCTGAATATCGGCGCGTAGTGTCAAAGTACGTTGATTTGAAAATTCCGGTTCAGTAGACCCTTTTTCTTTCACCACGTTTCGGCGAGTGGCATTCCGGGTCGAGTGTGTTGATGCACTGTCATCAGGGTCACTGTCACCGTCTCTACTGCATTCTCCGTCAAAATCTGGGTCAGACTCAGTCTCCTCAGAACAATCCATATTTTCAATGTCCTTGTCCTCCTCACATTTTATTTCAATGAACGAAGACTGACCCATTTCCAAGGGATCAATGTGTAGGGGGTCAGAGGTCGGTTGAGCCGTAGCATGAGCATACCTTAAATGTTCCCTTAATTTCCTGATGTACTTTTGACAAGTCCCGCAGTCCCGTTCACACTGGAGTAGATCAATATAGAGTTGGTTCAGTTCAATTTGTTCCGACTCTCGGCTGGCGTCACGCTGTGTGGGCTTTGGGTTCATTTCGGGCAATTCATCACCGTTGTCAAGGTCAATGTCATTATCACCATTTAATGCCCAGTTGTGTACCTAAAATAAAAAATTCTTTTATTGATTAACATGCACCTTATATGTTGGCCATACTCTATCCATGGACTGATACTGAAATGGGATCCAAGCGAATATTACTGACGAGGAAACTATTTGACGTGTTCGTTGTCCAAACCATTTTTCTGAAACACCTTTGCCCCAACCCCCAAGTCCTCTAAATTGTCATTGACTGGTGTAACACTCAATACTCGATTTTTAAAACATGTAATTTTGACAGCTTTTACCACTTCTTAATAATAGTTAATTTTAAAATTAAAATAATCGTACACCGATTGGCTCATTTTTTTGATATGTTGCTACACCATATCAAAACATTGGGCCAATCGCCAATCGGTTCAACTTTAGTCCGATTCCGCGGCGGCTAGGTAATTTCGCGGCGGCTAGGCAAATTTTGATCCCCCGCAATAAACTTATTTTGACCTCCTCGTCGACCAAGGTAGGTGTTGGACTATGATGATTCTGTCAGAATCAGAATACAAAAAGTTCACCTTGAAGGAATTCGAAGGACCCGTTTCAAAATCCTTGCAACCTGCAACGCTTCCATTATTGGGAAGATGTTTGTCATTATTATGCCCCATAACTTACTAAAAGGATACCACACAAAGAGCATGGCAAATTCCCCCCGTTAGAATTGGTTCAATTTTTGATATTTTGTAGCCCTTGACCACTTGGACAACTTTTGTGAAGGAACAAGCCCAAAAGATCGCTTCCGGTGACGTCCAGAAGTCACTTACCGTAACTCTGGATATCGGTCAACAGTCACCTTAAAATGGTGAGAATGGCCCCCAAAACAGTTGTTGCACTCACGAGGAAACTATCTGAGTTGGTTCTCTACAATTTTGCCCATACTTTTTGTTTCTGAAATACTTTTGCCCGAAACACTCAAAAATAACAATATCTAAATATCTATATCTAAATATTAGGCCAGTAGGCATATGTTTGTCTTAATTTTAAAATTAATTATTATTTAATTACCGAACTCAACGGTGCTTTTTTGTCGTAATGTTGAAGAGATGGGCCTGTCTATAACCGGCGTAGGATGGAAAGGGTTAGGAATTGTTAAAAATCTCTACTAATGTTGTACACTTATTTGTAGCTATTTTGAGTAACTTGTCGGGCAGTGTAACGACATCGTGAGAGGATGTTGTCTTTGTGAGTGGAATAAATAAAAAACTTCGTAACTTTGAATACTTAGTTACATTTTGGTCCAGAAATCAATACTTTGTGTTATAATATTTAATTGAAATTAATTTTTGGTCCAGCATGCAAGTAAATATTCAAAGTTTTGAAGTTTTTCATCATTTAATTTAATCACTCTCTTCTCTTGGACTTATTTTTTTTCGAAAATTTAAACATTTTTAAAAATCAAGTTTTGAGTGTTGCGTGAGCTGTTTGTCATTTTTGAGTGTTTGGGGGAAACGTATTTCAGATAAAATAAGTATTGGTAAAATTGTAGAGAACCACGTCAAATAGTTTCCTCGTTGGTGGAACAACTTTTTTGGGGGATATTTTCACCATTTTAAGGTGACCGTTGACTGATATCCAGAGTTACGGTAAGTGACTTTTGGATGTCACCGGAAGCGATCTTTTGGACTTATTCCTTCACAAAAGTTGTTCAAGAGGTCAAGGGCTACAAAATATCAAAAATTGAACCCATTCTAACGGGGGGAATTTACCATGCTCTTTGTGTGGTATCCTTTTAGTAAGTTATGGGGCATAATAATGACAAACATCTTTACAATAATGGAAGCGTTGCAGGTTGCACGAATTTTGAAACAAGTCCTTTGAATTCCTTCAAGGTGAACTTTTTGTATTCTGATTCTGACAGAATCATCATTGGTGTTACATAGTCCGAAACCTACCGTGGTCGACGAGTGTGTCAAAATAAGTTTTTCGCGGGGGATCAAAATTTGCCTAGCCACCGCGCGCGTTACCTCCAATTTTGAAGAGCAGTGGGGTGCAATTGACCCCCCATCCCTCAGGTCGGTATTGAATCGGGTGAATTTCTACCCAGCTGCGCTTTTTGCTAAAGAAATCAAGTAACATCAACCACCTACACCCTCCCGATATGGTTATAGTCATATCGCAGAAAAGCTACCCAAAAAGGTGACACCTTGACCCTCCCTGAACCGACGATGGATCTCAGGGTGTCCTGAGACAGGGGGGTTTCGGACTATGTTATGGGCCTTAAAGTTATGACATTACAAACCAACCGTACACATTACTTATTGCTCACTCAAGCGCAAAGGGTTGAATCTCAACGAATCTACAATTAGGACTACACTACAATGGACTGACCTCATATTTGATGTCGATTTCGTCATCAATAGATGGAATTCCAATCTGAAGGGGGTCGCGTCTGATTTCTTGTCCCACAGTTGAGTTTGGGTCCTGTTGTTCTTGCTCATCTTGGTGACAAGGGACTGTGCTTTCCTGCTCTTCAACTGATTCGTCTAGTTTGACCATGACCTTTGACCCTACACTGTCAAATTGAAAAGTAGGGATGTCTTTGGAGCCTTTAGACTCATCCACACCACTCTGATGACTCTGTGCGTGAGGGATGGACACACGTTCATGTCTGGATTGAATTAATAGAACATGGAAATTATTAAGTACATCACCAATCACTACTTGGATTTGTTTTCCATTTGGCATACAGAAGATAGCCCTAAAAGCATTCCCTCGCACACTTTACGGAACAATAATAACCCCAACAAAATGAATACATATTATTATTTGAAATTGTTTATGAACCTTTTAAATTCATTCCCGGAAGGGTTATTTCGCAGTCTTACTAGTGTGACCCTGCATTCTACGTGTTTGTTCAATTTCCAGTCATGAGTGAGGTCAGTTTCAAAATTAAGGTCATCCTCAGGACTCGGTGTCAGTGTCAGGTTGGATTCAATACCAGATGCCTGAAATAAAAATTAAATGTACTCATTGTCACGAATTGACATTCTCAATGATCGAGGTGACTGACCTCAAATTTGATATCCATTTCGTCATCGATAGATGGAGTTTGAGTCTGAAGGTGGTCATTGATGTTTATTTCCAATGTTGAGTTTGTATCCTCCTCCACTTGCTCCACCAAGGCGCTTTTCTGTTTCTCCCTTGATTTGTCTGGTTTGGCTTTGACCTTTGACATTACTTTGTCAAATTCAGAACTAATGTTATCTTCGGAAGTCGTTGTTAACACACTCATTCCGGTAGGCATCGGCGCAGGACTGGATTCAATTAGTATACTTTCCTTTCGCATTCTCTGTAAGGCAAACTATAATAAAAAATCACCCGTACTGTTCCCATAATTTTCGGAGTAAATCGGGCTAACGGTTCCCACGAAAGGGGAGACAAAATCTAACTAATATGAAGTGGCTTTTGTGAAATATTAATCTGTCTGTGACCTTGAGTTATTGTATAAATTAAATTCCAAATAATATTTTCATAATTCATTTCCAGTATTCTTGCTACGCTGAAACGCTGAATTAAATTGATTACATTAATCTGTCAAAACTCTTTTACTGCGAGAAACTTAAAATTGTAACACTCAATAAAATATCTCATTGGTTTCATATTAGCAACATAATTTGGGTTATGGGGATGGATAAAATTAAAGGATTTAAGGTTAGATGCATATACAGAATTTTGAAATATTGTTCTACTAAAAATAGATTAAAAATAATTCAATCATAGAATTTCAATAAAATTTCCTGCACACTCTCAGCATAAACGAATCTCTATCACCCCATGTCAATATTATTTTCATTTTGTTTGTTATATTTTCCATTATGTGTGATAACCCAGTTTGATACTGATTAATCGCTCAACATTGATTTCACTCAATAGTTCAAGAACTTACATCCAACTTTCCAAACGATGATGGAATCCGTCCAAAAATCACGAATTACGCTGTTTCGAGAACAGAAGAATTGTCCAAACTGAGTATCAAACAAGAAAATTGAAGAAATTCTCACAATCTCACAATTTCAAATTGAATGAAAGTCGGGTTCTTTGAATTTTGAATTGTGGTGGGACTTCAACACTAGAGTCAGCTGTCAGCACGGTGCTCGGGGCCATTCATAATTTCTGTCGTTCATTAATGTATCTATTTCAACTGTCGTTGGTCGTCACTAATTTTCCGTTACTCCTAGTAATTAGCATATTGTGTTACCTTGCTGACAAGCGTTTAAGTAAAAATCTGCAAAAAAACAAACAAACACATTTTTCAACGGAATTTTGGCAAAAATGGGCTCAAAATAATTTTTTTACAAAAATCCGCCTATGCCATCTTTTTTTGCAACCTTTTTTGCAATTTTTAAACCGGTCTGGAGAAAGTCGATCTTTTGCTGGCTAGGCATATGTAGGAAAAAATCTGACATTTTTCACCGAAATACTGTGCAAGCAAAAAATCGACTTTCTCCAACCAGTCAAATAAAATTTTGCAAATTGTATAAATATATTGATGTTTACTTAACAGCTCGTCAGAGTCGTTACGCGCTTCAGATTTTCCAGCAAAATAGCAGCCTATATCCTCCATAACATTCTCTACAATATGCATATCTTATTCTGTGCCCGACTCCCTCAGATTGTACTGGCCAGGGGGGGGGGGGCGGGCAAACGTTATGCATGACCCTGTTCGGGGTGATTCAAAACCAACAAGCTAGTCAACGCAATCGCCTTATGCTTGACGGAATTTAAAAGGTGAGATAACTATTTCTTCAATGAAATTACGAGTCTTATGAACAATGTCGTAATCAGCGGTGGTGCGCGAAGTGCGCCCTGTCATATACAATAATATGGCGGCAAATGTAAAAATTCTCGAAAGCTTTTTCGACGGCAAAATGTCCATTAAAATGATGTCCTGATGATTTGACTCAATCAACCAATGCCAGAATTATATGAAACATGTCACATTCGAAACTATCTCGTCAAACAGTTTCTTAGGATCAAACACAAAGTTAAAGTACGGATGCGTGACCTTCCGGTCACGAATAACATCCTATTCTTTCCTTTTCCTTTTAAGTTAACTAAATCTCCTTAGAACTAATGCATTGGAAATGAAACTGATACTTACTCGCAACGATTTTGGGAGGTTATGCCTCTCCACGAAATACCCGGGGCCTTAGACATTATATGGGGTTAAAAGCATAAGGGTACAGAAACGCTAGACTGATTTCTATCGACGGAACCTCAAATCGGAATTACTTTTTTTGGGAATATTTTTGAATTTCATATTTCCTTTTTCACTCCTTTCCTAAAAATCGAGGGTGGGCCATGGCCCACCTGGCCCGTTCCCTGGATCCGACACTGGAAAGACAGACGGATAACACGTTCACATAATGTATTGCTTACGCATTACATAAGAAGCACTACAAAAAATTAATGAAACGACTCGAATTCATTGCAGATTTTTGTAGGAAATTGATTTTTAGTCAGCCTAGTGCATTTCCAAACTCTTCTGTTCTAACTTACCATGTTTTGATTTCCTTCTAGCTGTCCAAATTTTAGAATTTTCCGCGACTTTATTTGGTTCTAACTTGTCATTTTTTGTTTGTTTTGGTTCTAACTTTTCTGACATCACAGTACATCGGTCTGTTTATTTTTAAAATATACAAATCCGATAGCCCATAATAAATGATTTCTTTGTTTACAAGGAAAATTTTTAAATTACAAAATATTTCAAAATATTCATACTCGTCCAACTTGAACATCAGCGTCTACTTTGTTTCCTTTCCATCTTTCCATCATTTCTTGTTCTGAATTTTTGAATCCTGAACGTCCTCGTCACCAGTATCTAGCATCGTTGGACGAGCAGCAACAGCCAGTGTTTATTTAGTAGAAGTCCGCGGCGCGGGCCAGGGTTTGTAATTACCCGGTAATTACGTATAATTACCGGTATTATGGTAATTACCTGGTAATTACCAAAACATGGTAATTAAAACGGTAAGAACGGTTAATTAGCAGGTAATCCCCCGCAAATACCTTGGTATTTACCGTTAAAACCGGAATTTACCAAGGTAAATAAACAGTCGAGACTGGATAGAGAGCCCATGGTATTGGGCAGTGGTTAAGAGGGATTGGAGAGTTGTTGAGACGGTATAGAGAGTGGTTAAGAGGGTATAGAGTGGTTGAGAAGGTATAGAGAGTGGCTGAAGTTGCATAGAGAGTGGTT
>JAQFYE010003514.1:0-15132 GCA_034694305.1 Protaphorura glebata
GTCGGATGGACGTAGCTGAGTCAGAAAACAATAATTTGCATCATGAGAATTGGAGAATAAAATTTTCAGCAATTTTTGTGTGCTCAATCTCACACCGACAGATAATGTTTGGTATTACTTGACGTCCACGTTGCCTTGTACAAGAATTAAATTATTGTTAAAAATCATTTTCGTCAACGGTAAACGAACTAGGTAGCATGGAATGCTGAACCAATTCAGCAATATAAGCATACCCTATAAAATAAATATGTTACGGACTTCGACGATGCAGAATAGGTTTAAATTTTGAAGTATTGTATATTTTTGGCTCGTGAAAGTTTACTTTCTCCACCAAAAATAAATTCTGTCTCGAAAGTATTCTTACTCGTCTGGATATGTTAGGCATCCGAGGTTACAGGGATCGTTAAACGTTATGAAGAGTAAGACTTCCGTTACGAGTTCTCATCATTATGATAATTAAGAATTACGAATTAAACTAATGGTTTCTGCTCATAGGTGATGTTATGAGCGAAACTTGCGTGTCTAATTTAATAATTATGCCAATTTTGTCATTACATTATTTTCGAACCTCCAGTGTCAATTTTGCAGTAGAAACTATGCACTAGAGTTTTGCTCATTACATTTAATATGTAAATGTAATACCACTACTTTGGGAATGTAAACAGGCTTTTAGCAGAGTCCGAATATTTTTTATTTAAATCATAGTACTCCATAAGTCGGAGACAGTATTCTGACAATTCAATTCGCCATAAATGTTTCACTGCTATTAAATTAAAATTGTGCTACGACATTTAAGGAATAGCCGGAAGGACTACCGACATCATATCATCTCATGCTCATGGTCTCGAAATTCGATGCTTTCGTCGATTGTTCTTCTAGAATGCGATTCGATATTTTAATCCGATGCAACTATTCCTGTAGATGGAGTGACCTGTCCAAAGTCCGAACAATGATCCGATCATATCGTGTTACCGTCTCGATAGTACCAGAAATAAATTCGTTGTATATTCTAACACTCGATCCTACTCACATTCATCAAATTGATTAGATCGGATCAATTGTTTAAAATCTATTATTTATTCAGAACAAGAATTTCAGAATAAACTGTTGTCAACATTAAATAAATAAATTCAATAGATTCATGACACTTTGTAATTATTGGACCCACTAGGAACGGTTGTAGTTGTAAGTTCTAAACTTATTACACTATCTCGTGAGAAAACCTGATGAAAAAACTTTATGTAAACATAAAATCCTTAGTCGTCCTTAGTACTTATTGTCTGGAAAACATATGCTGTGTCATCGTCGCGAGCTGAATACGTACTCCATTCAGGTTGTAGTCAGCCGTCTCATCTAGTCGTTAGGAAACAAGCAAACAACTTTTAGGAAGACCTCTCAATTAATTAATTTTTGATTAAGCCGTTTTTTAATGGCAAGCACACAATTCAGCAAATTCAGCTGAACGAACTCCTCCAAGTCCATATTACACTTTTCAACGTTAACGTGGATGATGATGAAAGGGTAAATATTTATACTTCCATTTCACTCTTATTCCTTACTTTACTTACTCAACTACTCAACTCTATCTATTCCGTCCAGATATATTCAGTTCCAGGTTCCAGTTCCGTAGTCCAAGTCCACTCTTCATTCCGTATTCATATCCAACCCGTCTTTTTCCAATTCCAATATTCTCCTTGGACATGGACACGGCCCAGACAGGCTTTCACAGCCCAGCCCAAGCCCTTCAGTCAGCCGTCGTTCTCGTATTATTTGTTCTAC
Source organism: Protaphorura glebata (assembly GCA_034694305.1). Classification (NCBI taxonomy): domain Eukaryota; kingdom Metazoa; phylum Arthropoda; class Collembola; order Poduromorpha; family Onychiuridae; genus Protaphorura; species Protaphorura glebata. The sequence continues at coordinate 1,780 of JAQFYE010003514.1, forward strand.
TGAAACCTTGTGTCAAAAGTAAAAAAAAAGAGCCGACGACTGAAATCGACTTTCATGAACCCATTCATTCACCGATTCACTTCATATAAAATAACCCAGAAGGCCCTTTTCGAAAGCTCAAATCGAAATGTATGTTGTATGGGTAGACATTTAACACGTACAGGGTTGTACAGAAGTTTTTGCCTCTCCCAATTTGCAGTAGAAGAAGGATGCTTTCAAACCTGAATAGCAGTGAGATATGTTAATAAGCATTTTGATTCTCGTATTTCAATTTCGAGTGAAAATTCAAGTTTCTCCGAATCGGTCCTACACTATTTCGAAACTGCCCAAGCAAACAACATTTTTCGAAAATAGAAATTTGCGCGTGTTTTTGTTAAATATGATATGTTTGTCACAGATTTCGTATTTTCAAGACTATTCTATGCCACTTTTTACCAGTTTACTTATCAGTGCGGCTGCGCTAATCAAACTTTGTAGAGATCTTTACGTCAGTCATAAACACTTCTACAAAATGGATATCTCAAAATTTCTTCTACTCACCCAGGTTCGGCTGTATATAAGGCCGACCAAGTGTGAAGGACACACTTTGAACTGTACAAAGTCACTCCGTTGTACCGAATTTGTAGAGTCAGCCCTTTCTGCTTCGTTACGGTGATGGTTCTGTATCTCCGGTAGACAGTGTACTGTGGTTGCCACAGCAGAGGTAGTTTACACTGCTGGATTTTATCATTAGAGTCTTTCCTAGACGAAAAGGAAAGCCAGCACACTCTCAAAAATTTCAGCAATGCTTGAACTTGTCTTGCAACAAATGCCAATAAATTAAAGTATACCAGACCCCAGGACAATGTGCTGTAGAGCAGGTGGTTAAAAAGACGTTGGATAGTAATACGTAAAAGTAAAACATTCGTCAAGATGAGCTGAATTCTGAATCTTATATAGCTGGTTTGTCGGGCTTTCTCTCTCTTAGAAATAGACGATAATCAATCATTTAACCATGAATGTGTGATATGTGAATTCTGTCATCCCAAAACTCAGGATAGATAACACCTCCAGTGTTTTTTTAATGAAGTACGTTTATATTCTAAATTATTTACCAAATGTGTACTTCAACTTTCTTGGAACTTCAAAAATCCAAATGTTATGAACGACCCTATATATTTCCAGTAAAGCGCAGCATAGTGTTACGCGCCCCTGCAAATGTGCGTATGCTGTATGGAGGGGAATGTCCAAAGAGTACTGTAAAAGAACCTTTCGGATGCGCGCAAAATCCACGAGGAAAAAACTTTTGTACTTCAAACGTGTGAGCACTGGCTGGATAAATTCAACGACCGGTCTCCCCAACCCGGCAGTTGTATTGTGATTGTACTCAGTGTCAGATCCACTGACAACTGCCAACTGGTATTGTGCAATGTGCATATGGCATTAAGCTCTATTATTAATCTAAGCCACGTGACTAATATTTTGACAAACAACTAACTAACCATTGTACTATTTTCTAACAAATCCCTTATTCCCATGAAAGTCTGTGAAAACATTGAGTCGGCAGCATTTCAGTGTTACTGCATTCATGTCAGCAATGTAACCGCATATAAATTTCTTCACGAGAAAGTTGATGTTTCGAACACTGTAGTCGAAACTCAAAAAATTCCGCAATAACAATAAATTGGGTTGTCAGACATGCGTTACATTAATTAAACTGACAAGCTCTGGAATTTTATTAAAGAATCGGACTTCTAGATCACTAGTGTGAAGTGAATGTATAAATATCTTTAAATACTAGACATGAATAAATGCGAGTTTTTGAGAAATCATCAATTCTGAATAGCATGTGGATTTATATGCTCCGGTAGAAAATTTATTGTATCTTTACACGGAAGACACTTCAGAAGTACAGTTTCCGAGATTTCGGCAGACGGTTTAGCGGAAACATTAGTGAAAGTCAAAGATTTTGTGAGTGTCACAGTAAAAACCAGAATCGTAAACCGCGATAAGTTCTGAGGAAAGTGAAGTGACACAAATAATTGCAAACTTGCCAGACGACATGACGAAATAAAATGGGTGTTTGGCTCCCAATGTAGCAGGAGAGGATTTTAGATCATTAAATTTGAGTATACAAAGCTCAGCTAGTCGCCTTGTCTAAGACGGACAAGTACTTCAAAGTTGAAGACTGTAAAAAGTCCGGAAACAACTGAACTGACTGCATTCTGCATGTGCTTGTCGACAAAAAATAACGTTAACGTATGTGGAGTTTTTTTTTGCGAAGTATTCTAGTGTTGTCATGATGTGATGTGATGATGTGTGGATTGTGTAGGCGAAATGTGACTGGAGGTGTTGACATTTTCGACATTTTTGCATCAGCAGACGACGACCCTTGTCATCAACTTCTAAGACTTCGACTCCAGGTGTTTGGCTCGAAAAGTACGACGACGACGATTCCTTATACTACTCGTGTTGTTCCAAAGAAGAGATGAGAAGAAAGACAATGGTTCTGGCTGGAGTCCATTGCTTCGTTCTGGTGCTATGTGAGTTTGTGTTTTTTATCCTTTGATTCGGTTCTATTCTTTGGTTCCGGGTAATTCGGGTTTAGTTTTTTGTTTGTCCCAGCAGTTCAATCCCCGCTTACGATTTTTTTTCTCAAACACCTCATTCAGTCCAAAATAAGTCCGGACGCACCGAGGAACACGGACAGTAAAGACATGACGATTTATCTATTTGTATCTTGGGGTTTATATGTGTTTCTTGTTTACAAGGAATTCTGATGTGGTGTTAACGGGAATGATGAAATATAAATGCACACATTAATTATTGACATTCGCTATTGTGGGCATTTTGAAACAATTTCTCGTAGGAAATAGATTGATATCTATTTGGCTCCAGGGAAGATCCCCTCAGATCCCTTTTCCTCGTTAAGGAAAACTCATGTGTAGAAAATCCATTTAAAGGATTTATAACACCATGTCTGCCACACAGATCAAACTATAGTCATAGTGAGTCAGTGTTGCAAGTACCGAGTTTCTACAGCGAGGTGGTGACCAAATATGGGACATTTGGAGTCACGAATTGTGAAAACTCAGTTGTAAATAAGGAATGTTTGAAAAACTGGAAGCCAGTATAAGGTGTGATTGTATTACATAGTTGGGGTTGGGGCCAAAACGTCAGATAGTCTAAAAAAAACTTGACCATTGACAATGTGTCGATACGAATAAAGCTGGATGTATATGCCAAGTACCAACCCAGGAAATAACCTTGTTAAAAAACAGAGAAAGTTGCTTACACCATCCACCTATGAAATTACCTTGTCAGAAAATGCTAGTGGTCCTTTCTCCGGGTATTCAGTTCTGTTCTATTTTCTGTCGGATAGATGAGCCCGACCAAAGTATCGTCTGTAGACAGGATAAAAGTAGTTATAGTTAGCTTAGCCATTTGCCGTCCCATTTCGCTCCCCACTTGTTTCGTTTTTTCTCTTTTGAAGGGAAAAGGAAGAAGAAAAGAAATGAGTTCTTGGGAAGAAATTGATCATGAGCCTTCTGGAGAAAAAGAGTTGCAGTTGTAGTGCAGTTGTTGGTCGGTTAGTTTAGTACTTAGACGGCTAGACGACTGGACAAGGACGACTCTAACTCCTTGGATTGTTTGCTCCACTAACAAACAATATATGAAGAGAAAAAGAGCTAAATGGAGAATTTTCCACTCCATGTGCTCTTTTCTCAGGAAGTTTTTAACTCACTTAGTACATACAAATACAAATGTCTCAGATACATAGGAAGTGAACGGACGTACAAATGCGCACCTTCCATTTTCCACCTTTTTTCTACTTATGACTTTGTTCCTTCCTGTTTCTGCTAGCCATATTTATTTAGTATTTTAGTTACAGAAGGTTAGGTCATGAAATTCGATACAGAACATAAAAACAAATGGTTTCGCAGCACGGGCATTAATTTATTACGATGGCGTGTCCTTATGTCATTCCCATAAATATAAGTATAACACTGGGAAATCCCTCAAGTTTAGTGCCAATGTCAACGAGATCAGATGCCGGCACTTGGCTCTAGGAGAAGGTAGTTAAGTTCTATCAAACTTAGACAATTATTGTCTAAGTTTGATGTGATTGTAATGTGGCAGCTAAAATAATTTGTCTCTGGTTTCCTTCTTGTCCTCATGCGCCTGAACAAAGTTCTGAAAGAATGAAGTTCTCAAAATAGTGATCTTCATAAGTATCAAGTTTTACGTCTCAGCTAAAGTAATCACGGTTTGTAATAGTTCAGTCCTCCTGGTGTCTCCAATGGCAAGGTACCCGATGAACGAAAAGGTCTGCTTAGATTTGTTTTAATATTCACTGGTCAATGTTTCTAAATCCGTCATCCAGACTGCCTTAGACAAAATTGTTGCGAAAAGTCGAGAATCCTTATTTCTTATAATCCAACCGGAGCCTCCATACATAAATTATGGAAATGAATTTCTGCCAAAGCCTTGTTTTGCTCAATGAATTGACTCATTCTATTTCGATTTTCTTATTATAGTCCTTAACGATGGCCATTATTCCTGATGTGAAATCAGAGAACCACAATATAAATTGAAGTCAGCCGAAATTACAGGTGTATCATACTAGTCTGAAGTGCCTGTCATGTCGACGAGCGTTCTCGAAGTGAATACCCAGAGTATTTCTGACTACTTTCATTTTTGAAGCGTTGGACGTGGATGTCTATGTTTAGATGTCCCAATGGGAATCGATAGCCGAAGTCTAGCTGCCACTTCTGACTATACTGCAAAAGTTGAGACAGTAGGAACTTAATGATGGCTTTTAGGAGATTGATTAGGGACAAGAGCTAGGGCGCAGTGCGTCGAATTTGGGATTGAGTTCGACGGGTTCTTCTTTCGACTCAATCCGTAATAATAAACCAAACCAATTCCCAGTGAAAGAAGGTCTTCGTGATTAACAGTAGTTCACGTATCGTAGCGACCCGGTTCGGGTTGTTCCTCTGGGTCAAGATAGACAGACATGTCTACTACATCATTACATGAAATGTAGAAGGAAACAGACTCATTTTCTACAATGTGGTCACAATCCAAATCCGACCCGGGATTAACCTATTCAGCCCAGTCTCATTATCTCCAGTTATTGGATTCGTATTGTCGATGGAAGCAACTTTCTGCATGTAATCACTAGAAAATTGAAATTCTGAAAGCATAGAATTGTCATATTTCGTGACTTCTTTAGCATAATATTATTGGACAGCACGGCGGAGTCCTGCGGTTTGAGTTTATGTCAGCACCTGTATATCGAACTACGGTGTATAAAGTACCAACGAATGTGACACTTTCATTTGTTTCTCTTCATTGAAATCGGCTGAAACGTTGAGGTCAACATGTGCAGCTTATCAAAAATGTAACAAGTTCAAACCGGTCTTAAAAATTTTCGCTAAGTCATTAGCACTTGAATTCCGCACTGACATTGTAAAATTCAATTTTCCAGTACTATGTAACAGATTTTACCCCACGGCACTTAATTACCTGCTGTTTATTATTCCAGAAAATCTGACGCCCAGGGGTTTTCCCTCATAAATGTCATCTCACGAAACTGAAAATCGTAAATTTAAAAAGAAAGGAGAATACTGCCAAGACTTATTGGCATTTCGATTTCATGGAATTAATGGAGAATTTTTGGATCTAATCAGCATTACTTTGATAAATTAAAGTACAAAAAAACTGTTGCCCATGTGTCCTGAATGAGAATTAACGTTTCAACCAGTGACCAGGTTGGTCATAACCAGTTTTCAACACGCTTTGTGAATTCAGTCACAGTCGGTTTCCAGCATGCAATGTTATGTAGTTGTGTAATCAACCGTGTAATGAAGTTCTGAAAGGTGGATTCCACTTCTGTTGTTTTCAAGGATTGTGTTGTATCGACTTATGTTTTACGACAGGACTTGGATATTAAATGGATGCCTTAAGCTGTGGCTCTGAACCCCTCGTCGTACACTTTACAGAATTTTAATTTCTGCAAGAATGCCCTGCCCAAGTTTATGCTAAGTTGACATTGCTTAAGAAAATAAAATTTTAACCTGATGAAAGTCTACAGCTAAGATTCAGGAGAATTCAGAATTCGAACGAATCACACACCTTTCTCTTTCTCTAATTCTTAGATATTTTTTATGTAAAAATATATAAGCATTCATCTCTCTAGATTTATGATTATACCAGTTTACAATGTCAATCTGTCTCGGGAGGCTAGCTTAATGAAAAGAATTGCAGTATGGAAACATTACCGATTGCAATCTCCGACATCTTCCTTGCTGTATTTTTAATGTTGTTCGGTTATTAAAAAAAATTCCAATTAGAATGGAAAAATTAGATTCAAAGTTTGAAAGTAATCACTGCGGGCAGGTTATATCTACACAGGAAGTTTTGCGGTACGATCTTACACCCCTTCTATTTTATTCAGTCCGCCAGGTTTATTTTAGCGGGACACGGACATGAGAAATAATTGAGTTTCTGGGCATTGTAATTCAAGCTCGTTAAGTATTCCATAGTATAGCCCGAGTGTGTTATTGCCTCAAGAGAATATCAAATGAAACGGAAAAAGCTATAAATCTGAGGGAGGGGTAAGTAGAGGAGACAGGATGAAATGATACGGATGCTCCGTGTGCTCTTTTACCTCGAGCAAAGATCTTGGAGGTATTACTGTACTAGTGTACTACGGACAAATTCTAGGGCGGGGTTGTCGGGTATTTCTTTAAGGAAAGGCTACAAATTAGACCGCTTCTGTTGTGGTTCAGACCTGTTGGTAATAGGTAACTCCAGCTTTCCATTACCCAGTTGAATGATGGGAAATTAGGAACAGAACGTCTTATAAAGCCCTTGCTCCTATACAAAAGCATTTTCAGTTCGTGCCAGACATATGAAAGATTCTCTGCTGTTCATATATACTGGGTTCAATTGGAAAGTAATTTGTTGGAGAAAACTCCGTTTGCAGTCCAATATATCTTCTGAGAAATCAGAAATCTTTTCCGACGATTTTATTTCGATGTTCCCGGGAAAATGTTGAAGGGATTTCTCCACGCCGATTCGGGAGTTTCCGTTATACCTTAGGCTGTGATTATTTCGAATCCCATTTAATTTTTAAAACGGTATTTTCGCATACTTCTGTGATATTTCTAATCTTGAGGTCACATTTTCTGCAACCTTGCCTTGATATTGGACTGCTGGATGTGCACCCATGCTGTTTACATTTCCAATGGAAATGTAAACCGGTACGGCTCTTTCGAATCACATCAGGTGATCTCGGATTTACACACGTGGAATGACTCATTCATGAGCAACTTAGTATGTTGCAAGTGTTGCAAGTTGCTAAGAATTGTGTTCGACCTATCAACTCATAAGTTTTTGAATTATGATTTCATTTCTGCCTAAAATTAAAATCAATTACTACTGCTGCGAATATAGGACCAACACAGGTAAGATCCAGAATCTTATTCGCAGGTAGGAACAAGAACACCCGCTATCATCTCTACGGGGTCCAAGTAAATGCCTGAAGCTTTAATGAAAGTATGTGTGTACGAAACAGCCACATCTCAACAGAGTTCTATTTAAATTCCACTGTAACGAGTACGAAAATAATAATATTGAACTATGTTGCATAGCCGAAATGATGAAACCCAGATATTTCTTCATGAATTCAGAGTGTTGAGTTCAGAGTAGGAGATAAGGTCACATGCGTGTTGAACCTTTGGAAGGAATAGAAACGGGCTAGCTGTTGTTAAAATCTACAGGGAAGAATATGCACCTCGCGTCTTTTCCGTTTCTTCCCTTTTATAAAACGAGTTTTTCAATACGTTCGGGGCCTGTAGAACCGTAATAAATTAAAGAACCCAAGCTAGTAGCTCCTTCTTTGTCTGCCTCCTATAAAATTTGTCAAGGAGCACACTCCCGTGACTCTTAAAATGTGAAGCTTGTTAAAAAGTACCTTTAACGTTCCTTACGTTTGGATTTTACAAATTGGATCCACAAATAGAATGTGGCTCCTGTCTGTTCATTCCCACACTTACAGTCTATCCTAATAGGGTGGAAGCAAATTGCTGAGTCAAAAAACGCCTTAGACTTTATTTAGACAACTTTCTTGAAGTGCCTTCAAGAAATTCACCGGGTTGACGTTGGGCGTCCCCAAGAAATATAAAATTATGTACGGTATTCACGCCCTGGCCCCCGCTTCATGACGAAATTAAAACAATTCAATTAATTACAAATGTGGAACACATGGTAGAAATATAGGCCAGAAAATATTTCTTGGGTCAAGGAGCATACGATATAAGAAGGTTAAGGGTCTGACTGCCAGCCTGCCACTCAAATTGAATTGAGAGGGAGGACCGCTCGCGAGATCTCATTCTCATCTAATTCCTTCTTGACAGAAACTCTCTTCACAAATCTACTCCGGTCCAAAATGTTCAATTGCACTTCAGAAAAATCCACGACCTAGAGTAAGGGGCTGGATGGACTGGCTGAGTCAGCCGGCCAATCATTTGATTTTGGCCTCAAAGTCGAACGGGGCCAGGGCTGAAAGGCAAGAAAAACTAAGCTGACGCTGACATCTTAAATTTAGAAAAAGTGCTGGTTCTCAACTCTTCTTCTTGACTCCTTCTTCTCTGACCGAATGCATGAAGGTAGAGTTTTTGACTTGACTTAGGTTCATGGTGGACATGGAAGAGATAATGGCAAAAATTCCCGGTCTAGGAACGTAGCGGGCATCCGATTTTCCCCTTCAATCTTTCAACTCCTTGAAGGCTCTAAGGATAAGCTATGACATTGCCTGGGAGCTAAAGTGAGAACTTCTTTTCAGTTAAGATCTTAGTTCATTTCTTCCTACCATTTCGTCCATCCTTAACCTCGGGCCAGGGTCTCATACTGGAGAAAGTACAAGCCTTGACCTGAACATGATCTTCCATCAAACTCACAAGGAAACCACATTCCACGTAGATCACAGATCAGAGATCAGGCTGAGGCATTCTGCGTTAGTGAATTGAAGTGTCCTCGTATCCCAACAAATCGGTCATGCAAATCCTCGGAACATTTCTAACCTCCAGGATTAGGTTGTGAGACTGCAATGCTTTTACATGGAAAGTAGTTCCCTTGTCCACCCAGCTATCGCCATCGCCATTGCCGAACGTTGTCCATAAAACTCAAAACTTTGGCAAGAAATACGATATGAACAGAATTTGTAGAATAACCGAATAGGTCTGACTCGTTATATTATATCATACTCTGTTCAACAATAGCAGAAGCGATGGCGGTAAGCGATACGAACACCTAAAGTGTCCGCGTACAAGTACGTATTACGCAATATCAGCCAGATTACAGAATAATGGTGACGGTCACGTCTAGTACTTCCCAATTTAAGCTGACCTAAATTGCAAATTACATCATTAGTCTTAGGTTCAGTAATAAAGCTCAAGTCTGGTTTTACATATTAAATAGATACCGCTGGGATGTGGCCGTAGGATAACAGCGTTGATCTAGTGCTGGATTGGCTTGGGTGGTCCTCCTCGACATGTACAAAATTCATGTTTTGTATGTGTTGTAGTTGTAGATTCACTTAGGACAGGGCATTGTAATTGGATCTAGAGATTTTATATTATTTTACATGCTGGGCGTACAACCCACGAAACTGTCAGACGAATATGATTCACGCCGTCGAGATTTAGTTCAGGCGAGACGGCACGTGCAAGATTTGGAAAATATCATTCCATTATAGGAGTTCATGACTGACGAGAAGACAAGATATTTTATGCTGACTCGTTTAGTTGGCAAAATTGTAAAACTTAAAGTTTCTGCTGGGCTAACAACTAAAATTGGCGTCTGTCAAATGCGAGGAGATCCGCCAACCACATAAACATTCAGGACTCGACTGTCGGCAGTGATTTAAACTTTAAACGTTTTTCTCATATTATTTCAAAAATGTTCTCCTTTTATGAGGGACGGCAATAAAGATATTAAAATGAAGCGAAAGTCGTATTTGTTTGCTGCCTTGCCCAAAAACTCAACTAGACTTTTTCGCAGGGAAACTCGTCGTATTTAATCATCTTTTCCCAATTTGCGGAATCGTAAATTTTGAAGAAGGCACTAACTCTGTATTGACATCTCGGGTTCTGGGGAACAGAGGCGACGACGCGACGGTTTAGTTCGGTTTACCAGACCTAGCATCTTACAAGGAACAGTATCCAGATGTAAACGGTGTTGATTATTTCAAATGTCGTAAATCAAGAATATAAAACTTTTGTCATCAAATAAAATTTAGCATAAAGTTTTATTAATCCCTAGCATACTCGTGTCTAGTTCATTCTAATGAAATCTGGACTTCTAGTTACTGATGATGTACACAGGCTAGCAAATTGTCCGGGAAAAAATTCTATTCGTATTTGTGTTCACGATAGCAAAATTAGATAATGTTTAAAGTTTGAAGTCTGTAATACGAACGGTGGAAAGAGTGACCCTTGTGGATCTGATGGATGCAAATCTTCCGATTATTACGACAGAGAGAGTTTATATCCTCGTGCCCATAAACACTTTAGAACTATGCGACAGCGTAGAAATTCGTTTGAATGAACCTATAGTTCGGATTCCATATAACCAACAAAATATTAAGTGTTTGGGAAACTATGGTGCCGCGACTATGAACTATTTTGAGTCTCATGGTCCAAAGTGTGAGATGAGCCTGTTGTCAAGGATCACCAAGATCAATCCTTCTTTGTCACTGACAGTTTCTGACATTTAGTCTGCTAGATCTGTTTCTGCTGTTCCGGCTTATTCAGACTCGACTCCCGAATCCATGATGATAAATGGCACTTTGAATCGTGTACTCATTTTAAGTAGGCTTACGAGCCTGAAAATGCTTAACAAAGTGGACTTGGGGTGTTTAAACAGCTTCATGGCCTGTTGAACATTTTTGGCTTTAATAATGTGTTCATTTCGACCTTCCCCTCATCTACACAGCCCATATAGAACATTACCATTTTTAGGTCCGAAACTCGCCGAAGTCAAAATAGGTTTGATTTTTAGGAGGACCGAGGACCAAAACTAAACTAAAATTTCTACTACTGATTTTGTCATATGTAGATGGGCATTGGGATAGAAGACCGCGGGCCATATGGGTATTGGTTTATAATTTTTCTTACATAACTTTAATTAGCAATAAAGCTAATTTAAGTAGCCTCCATGTGGATTTTTCCAGATGGTACATTTCCTGGCTTCGAAATACAGACTGACGAGGGGACATTATAGCCTGAGGCCTTTTCCATAAATTTTAGTATTTTCGGTCCTCTACTAGTTGCACTGAAATCCCCCTCCATGTAATATGTACGGATATTTTTTCAGATGCGTCTTCTCCTTCCAATCTCTCCAATTTTGCTTTGCCTTTCATGTTTGCTTTATTGGATTCTCTATTTATTTTTCAATATTTGTAGTTCCAAAAAGAGTAGAGTGGTGAAAGTTTGCCCGACTTTTTATGAAATATTCCCATGTAACCAACCTACCAACCCAATACTCTAGCCAGTTTTGAAAAAAAAGATCCTTCCGAATCGAAACAAATGTAGCTCTTGGAATTGTTAAACTCAAATAGGATGAGAAAATAATAAAAAAAAAGAACCCACTAAACTTTTGAGGACTGTTCGTTACGCAACGTATCCGTAATTTACATTTTCACTTTCAGTTTCAGGTGGCACAAAGGCAAAAAAATACATTTGTGCTTACGTAGACTTTTGTGCACCGGACTGTAAGTATTTATGGGGGGTCTTTGATATCCATGCCCATAACATCGTATTTACTATTCTGAGTTCTGTTATCCGATTCTTATTCAACCATTCATTTTCAAACACATTTCGCATTGGTATCCTCGTGTTACTACTCTGGGTTATTGGGTAAAACAGTAAAGTACCTACCATAATCCAATTCCCGGGTATTAGATCCCAGCGCAGCATATCAACGACCAACAAATAGCGAACCGGAGTTCGAGACTCAGCATCTTTGTCTCCCTAATTTTTGATGAATATAAATATGTATGTCTCGAGCATAGGAAGGATGCTTTTCTAATCCGCAAAATACAGAATGTGTGTATGTCGTAGTACATTAGATACTCCTCAATAGGGAAGTTCAGGCATTTGAGGTTACTATAGTTAATCCGTATGAATTTTGCCGTAACTACTATTTTCTCCTTCCCATATTCAATCTGTAACGCGCTCAATTCTTTAACCTACATAATGTGAAATTGGTCTGACAGCAGAACAAACCTAACAATCGTCAATCAATCAATTCGGTCACAAGAATTCAAATTTTGATAGTTTACTTCATACAATACACAAAGGCCTCCATACACTCCACTCGACATTCGAGGTTTACTATGTCTATGCTGTCTTTGACTGAACATTAATTGAGGAGAGAGGGGGTAATCTAATCACTAATGTGCAATAAACTGAACTAATAACTTTAATAATATTGAAACTACAAATATTTTGGTTAACCCGTCGAAGGCCAGAATTAGTATCAGGACAATATTCAACAATATCAATATTTCTGGGGTATTGAATACATATTTCATAATATTTTTTTACCGAACTTTCTTGCACTAGGAATGACTTTCAGGTGTCCCGTTAGTGATTACTTCGACATATAACATTTTCCACATATATCAAAACAGCATGAAATATACCAAATTGTATATTATGTCCTCTACAGTGAACAGCCATGCATTCACTCAAACTCAATTTAGTATTCGGTTGATCACAATTGTCCCTTACTGCCATGCCATTGGGGCTGTAGACTGGAGAGATCAGTCATGTATGTTTACAGCCATATCAGTCTCGAAGATCATTTCCATTTACTTTTGAGTTTGGCCAGGGTGTATTGCAACTTCAAACTGAACTCATGTTTCTGTAAATAAAATATGATTTGAATACGTAGACCACTACTGCACTGCATACATACAATAATAGGTTTAGATGTAACTAAATTATCCAATGAGACAAAACTAAACCTAAAGACCAAGAGGGAGAGTAGAGGGTTGTCGAAACGAAACATTGCATTACATTGCATTATGTTAAACTTGGTGGGTCTCAGGTCTCACAGGATTAAGGATTTACAAAACTATCATAAAAAGCTCAACTTTACTTTAGGTCTAATTCCAAACCGAAAAAAAATTAAGGTTGTGTGGCCTAATACTGTGACCCCATAATTCACACTTGCTCTGCCGTGCTGTATACGAAATCCTCAAACAATATTTCACTTAATAATCTTAACCCTTAGCTAGCTGGTGTCCGGAAAATCCATTGCCATATCTGGAAATCATTAATTAAAACATACTCGGGAATAAGG
>JAQFYE010003515.1:0-15130 GCA_034694305.1 Protaphorura glebata
AACCCCCCCCCCCCCACAAAAACTTGACGACGAATGTATCTTGATTACCTTGGTTTGCGTATCAACTGAGCTATCACATTAATTTGCACGAGATGATACTTCCCTCACATTAAGTGTGTACTTTCTTTCAAACATTTGATTTTGTGATTTCAAAAACAGTAGAGTAGAATGGGTATTTTTTTTGCCAGTTTGAAACCGCTTATTACGAGTGGTATAGCTAAAATATAGCACTTTTATTTACGGCAAACCGAAGAGAAGTGTAGAAGGCAGACTTCAACAAAATATTTCGCACCAAAAAATAGTACATTTGGCTTCTGTCTGGAAGAAATATTTCTTTTGGCTTAATTGAATCTCCCAAAAAGAGTATTTATCAAGATGATGAATAGAATATTCGCTTTATCTGTGAAAGCTGGAGTAAAGTCGAGTAATGCAATGTAGCGTACAATATCGCGGTCAAAGGTTGGATTCAAGTTAAACTGCGCGGAATTGGCAAAGTACAGCGTTCAACTGGATGCTACAAACGAGGCAGTACCTTGGGCGCTAAAGCTTTAATGTAATGGAGCCATTGATTTATGAAGGCGCTAGAGAATCGAAGATGCCATTTGGCAATGTGTGTGAGATAGCGGGCGGGCCACATCGGTTGGCCAAGGTTTCACTATCTATCTATGTATGTATTTGTGGACAGTAGTAGTGTCGAGTTGTTACCTCAGAGTAAGCCCACTCTGGATTGATGTCCACGATCGTGTTCTTATCACCCATGACTAAGGTACCATTGTGCATATGGTGTTGCTGTTCCAAGTCTTCGGACAAGTCCGCCAAAATGTCAAAAGCGTCTAAGTTGACGAAAACATCATCAGCGGACGGGGACATGGGTTCTAAGTCTACGGAAGAGTCTGCCATATGAGACATATTGGCTGAGAGCGTTTGTTGAATGTCCTCATGAGACATATCCAACGTTTCTTGGTGAAAGAACCCATTTTGTTGCACATTCTGATGTTGGTGAGTGACTGTCTGATGGTGATGATGCTGGTTGTGGTCCATGCCACTTCCGCTGATTGACATGGGCTGGTGGTGGGAAACTTTAGTGTTCGTTGTCGTCATTGACGAAGTCGTGAAGTGGGGTTGGTGTTGATGGATAAATAACGTTTGATTTGAATTGGAGATAAGAGAACCCGTGCCTACGGACACGGTTCCTCCTCTCAAACCCTCAGGCCGAGTAGTTGAATCCATGCGCACATTTGCATTCTGAATATCCATGAGAGTGGCTGCCAGGGTGGATGTCACAGTCGTACCAACAGGTCCAGTACTGTTGGAGGTTAGTGCAAGAAATAAGAAAAATCGATTATGATTTACTCTGATTGGTTTGCTTTTGTTTGTTTTTGCAAAACTTACTTGACACTTTGTACAGCCGCTAGAGTTGAGTGATGTTGATGCTGATGGGTTGAGGTACTAACGATTGCGGTGGATTGTGATACAGCAGCTGCTACAGCCGCCGCCGCGGCGGCAGCCCCTGGTTTCCCATTAAGTATAATGAGTCCCCCAGCCGTTTGAAATTGAGACAAGTTAAGGACGAATGGACCATTAGGACGGTCCGTTCCTCCGCCATTTACATTCACTCCATTTAAATTTTGGAGTGTGAGTCTATGTGTGGTTTCCAACGGTTGACAGTTATGGTTGGCCGTACCACCATTAATACTAAGATTGTTGTTGTTAGTACTCGTCGTAGACGACACTCCCGTCGTGGTCAACGACAGAGGAATGGTTGGAATTTGAACGGTGAGATGAGTGGAAGGAGTAGTCGTTGTCAATGCGGCAGTAGTGGACGATACTCGACTTATTATTGGAGAACTTTGAGAAGTGGTTAGTTTCGTCGGACCTCCATTAGCGGAACAATTACTTATTGACATTGGTGGATTCGCCACTGACGCAATCGTTGGTGGTTGTTGATTGTCCAATGCCGGAGCTTGTCGAGCTAGGCGCTGCTTTTCCATCAATTGATGGACAATCGCTTCCACTGTTTCCGCCGTCTGCCAATTTTCCACAAAAAGAACACAACTTTACTTCAGTCACACAAACAAAAACACTCAAAGCAAAAGAGTAAGCCGGAAATAAAAAGGATGTCTTTTTCTGTCTATTTAACGCAACATTTCTGTTCTTTGTTCTAACAACATCAATACAGCCGGGTAGCTTTCTCGAAGTATTCATTTAAAAGTGGCGGAACTCTTTATGGCATGAATCTAATACTTGTTCCGCAAAAATGGTCTTCCAAATCGTAGTACCAAGACGAGAGCTTTCTTGTCCTCGTACATACATATGACGGCAGAGGAGGTCATGCACATTAAAATGTGCTCCGACCCAGTACAAGACTTTCTCTGCTTTCTCCAAGAATCAATGAAACATGATCTTTTGTACTGTCCTCATTCTTACATCCATTCTAAACTACGTGGATTCCGCGAATAACCTTTAGTCTACTCTCCCATGCCTTCCTTGGGGGTGGGTGGGGCCAAGGTTATTGACAACTTGAACACATTTGTATGCCTGGAAAGTCTTCTGGTATATCCATTGTATTTTATATTACATCTAACTTGGCTAGCCTTAAACTCAGTCAGCCAAGCGTTTCTATACTGTGTCTGACCTCACATTTCGTTCCAAGTCCGTTCTCTCATTCCTTCCCTATGCCTCCGGTTTGGAATTCTGAGAGAAATTCCTCTGCAAAAACTATCTAAATATTATGCATTGTGTTGTAATATAACGATGCCCAGAAGGGAATGTATACATTCATAGGTCTAGCCCTATATTCACTCTAGGTCTTGCAAACAGCAAAAAACTTTTAGACATTTTCCAACTAGACGACTAGGCCAACAGGTTCGAAAGAATGCCTGCATCTTTTATTCAAACTCAACATCTTCCGTTTGCATTAATGCAATGCAACTTTCACAACAATGAAATGGATAATCCTAAGAACTTTTGTGTGTAATTTCGGTGTCTACTCGATCGTATGAATGAAAGCGGCTCATTTGAATAGTATAACTACATTAGAGTCAGAGTTTTAGGATTAGAATGGTGGATGAGCTAATGACTAAGGTTAGAGAAAAGGACCGAAGGAGAAATTATTATGATTCCGCATTAACCCTTTTCGTCAGGCAGGCAGACAGAGAAAGATAATTTATTTGAGTTTCCCTCTCATCTCTCCACAGAGAGAATTCAATTAACGTAGTAGTCTTGGCTCGACCCAACAACTCCTCTTATTTGCATCCTACACAGCTAGTATAGTACAACATGAGTATCATGACAGACCATATTAAATAAACACAACAAATTGGAACTTGCAATTCAGGACATGTATGCTTTCCCTTGCTTATTGCCAAGTCCTGCCCTTTCCTCCTAGTTTAGGATGGATCGTCTAGATACCATAGTTTTTCGTCTTCCAATGCAATCGCTCAATAAGATTCCGATGTGAGCTTTATGTATGCATGAAACGTTGGGTTTGTATAGAGTACTACAACTACTATGCATGTTGTTCCTTACATTACATTACATTTATCTGAATAAATAAAGTTTTAAATTTGAAACAGAATGACCTGGAGTGTAAGTAAGCTAAGGAAGAGTGAAAGTTGAAGGAAGTATAAGGAAGAGAGAAGATAAAGTGGAGTTGCCGCTCCCACTTGTGTCTTCCTCATGTGCTTGTATATTTCGTTTTCTTCCCCATAAAACAAAATTGAGTTATGAGCTGGAAATTGGCTCGTCAACTCCTTTTGTTCTTCAGCAAAATTGAAAACACTAAAAGTTGAGCACACGTTCGGCCCTCTCCCTTTCATATTCCGTAAAAAGTGGCACACTCTTCAATTTGCAAACTAAATGCTAAAACGGTTCCAAAAAAAAACGGTAGCATGTGCGTCAGATGCAATGTATGGCGTAGAAAAGCTTGATTAAAACACTAAATCTATAATTCGGGAGAGTGTAAGAAGACTACGGAAGAGTATGGTAACGCAAGGGTAGCAGGTGAGTTGTGCCTTACCGACAACTCCAGCTCGTTGTTGAGATCAGGCTCTTCTTCGCTGAAAACTGTATAGGAAAGACAGAGAAACAGTGAGATATTTTATTAGACTCATAAATTTCACAAGGAAGGACATGGAAAATAAAGTCGTGTCGTTTTTTTTCTTTTCTCTCCTCTCCTTTCGGTAGAAAGATTCGAGAAACGGACTGGGCACTGGTTCCTATAAAAATAACTTGCAGAAGCGTATTTGGCTCTGTTTCCTCGATTTGGTTCTTGGCCTTATAATAGAACGGAGAATAGAGAAAAGGGAAGGACGCGGGTCGTGAACGAGAAGGTCGTTGTCGACTTCAAATTCACATGCACTCCATTTGGATTCTGTCGATTTCTGTTTTTTGCAAGAAGTAAACGAAAAAGCGGAGGGACGAACGAGATCCACTCGACAAAGTAAGATGGATGAATGGATCTTTCCTTGAGATATATATGGAAAAAGGAGAGGAACCATTTATCCGTCGCAAACCAGGAATGGATCAAGGGACTAGGTTGTTTTTTGCACTTGAGAGAAAAATAGAAAGTAGGCGAAGGATTTCCCTGTCCCCTTCCAAGGAATATGTCGTTAATAGGATACTTTGCCACTTTACATGCTTACAAGCAAAGCAGCTTTAATTCTTGCCGAAAATATACGCCTATGGTTGTTTTATTTTTCTGAGTACGTAAGAGAACTCGATCATTTAACTAACAAAACTAACAATTAGACTTATATTCAAAAATACCACACGCAGAAATGTTTAAGTGGCGATTCCACGTGGCAGCTCATGACCTGCAATTCTTCTGCAATTGATGCGGGAATTTGCAGAAGCAATCACATATGGCAGCCAATACCTGCGACAACTTCTGCCACAAAATTTTAACACCGTTCAGCCATGGGGAATGGCCACTTTAAAAGAATGGTCTGTCGTTTACGTATACGAGGTTGCGCCACACGAACTTGTGAAGGCGGCGGTGCCTAGTTATAGGATATAACAAAATTGGATTTGATTTGGATTGGATACTTTATTAACGTGTCTTTTCTTCTGCAATCAGACATACAAGTATGCTCATTGTTTGTCTTACGATGATAACACAAATTAATAATAATAATAGTAATTATAGCTATACTATATACACCTCTACAATACAACCAAATTTAGAAAATCTTAAACGAATTGCTTCAAGCCACAGTACACTATGTCTATTGGAAGTTAACTTATCACTCAAGAAAGGGCATCAGCCCTTTTTATTCCAGGAACCCTTAAAGGGTATCCCACCCCTCTCCCACTTAAATGAGTATGGTTGAGTATGGTTTTTGCCAAGCAATTAGCTTTCGCTTTACATTTTTAGTACCTACTAAGGTATGGTTTCTGTGGTCTTTGTGCTTGGCAGAGTCGAGTTCTCACGAATTTGCTATGCCAAAATAATGCAATATGCTCTGAAAATTTTATGAAGGCCCTGCGGACTTTCTCACTCGTGTTCCCCAGATTGGTCGTGAAAAACAGACCTCTTTTCTGTGTACAAATTCTATACTTCGTATAGTTTTCCCCAGTTGGCTTGATTCAAATTTTTTTACGCCAATCTCATGCGATTTTGAAGGGCATTTAATCTACGAGTAATTAGAAAAATCATGGGAACCACTGAGTGGGAGCAAGAATTTAATTAACAAAGCAATTCGGAGTTTGCCTAAACACACAAACTCTAGTAATGAAAAGTAATCTGCGAGGTTTGTTTCCAAACCCGAGGTTAGTCTTGTGACCCAAATCGGTTGGTGCGGTGGAATCCAATAAAGTTCTCCCCTCCTTCTGCCCGAGTCCCTTTCTATTTTTAAAAGCATGACTAATAGGAGGGGGTCAAACTTGGGTACTAGATTCCTGAAGTTTGGTCGTTTAGCCTTTTACGTCTAATAATAGCTTGGGTGAAATGTATCCGTACATGCAATAACTTCACAAGCATTGTAGATGGCTACATTACACTTAAAGTTTGTGCTCGCCTTCTTGGCCTGCCTATTGACTCAATAGTCGTCTTTCTCCATGTTTACTTTCTCCTCACTGTGTTTACACACCATACACTACGTAAGGTTTTGGGATGATATATCGCGCGGGATCATGACGATGTGAAACAATGTTTTAGAGCACATGTTGAGTTGAATTCTAGTCTAGCTACCTGCATGAATTCAGATATGGTTTATCCGTCAAACGATCAAGCCACTCACTACAAAACATAGATCCTACGGAACAACTTTCATTGTTTCACAGAAAGTTGTGAATGCCACTCACAATCAGTCCCACTGCCTCCCAGTCTTCAGAGGATAGAGTTTTCTGTTTACTACTGAATTTTCGTCATTCCCTATCCACTTTTCTTTTCTTTTCCCACAGCAAAGTTACAAACAATCGAGAGGGAATAATGTGTCACGTCCGTGTGGCATTTGTCGTTCCATTCAGTCAGAAGCGTTCCCAAAAGTAAATTCACAGGATCATTCTTCGAAGAGTTACAAAACGCTTAGACTTTCATTTTCCAAGGAGTCAGTTTCTAGGTGAGAAAAAATCGGGGGGTACGACGGGAGCCCCGTCCTTGCCCCTGTCGACTGTACCCAGTCTAATTTGTCAGGATGGAAATTGGAAAGAAGGGAAAATCGGGGAGAATTCAGAGAAGTTGGTTGTCTGTCAGACCTATGCTTATGGAAAGTTGAAGGTAATAATTGGAAGTAATTCCTAGAATTCAACACAACGGGGCGGGAGGGACGTGGACGACAAAAAGGACGGGGTGAATTTGATGAGAGAAAAAGGAAACTCGACGGACGGACGACGATGTCATATATTTGGAGAAAGGAAGTTGACGGACAAGGTCATTTATTTTGGGGAAAGTAGCTGGCTAGCACCTAAAGTCTAGGACAGTAATTTATGTGGAGAAGGAAGGCGGGCAGGCTGTTCCGTTCTCGCGTCGAGCTTAGTTGAGCTAAATCTTAGACTGGCAAGAACAAACCCTAAAAGCCTGTGCCTAACTCCCAAGAATACTTATACTTGTACGAAGAGAATGGAGAAATGCCCTACACTGAACTTACACATTGGTTTTAGCTGTGAGATCAATTCTTCCTTGGTCCATTCCTTCTTGTCACCCCACATGGAGACATTCGATGTGATGATCAATTTATTATCATCGGGGTACGGCACGTTCAAGTAATGAACTAGAACTATGTCCGGGTTCTGTAAAGAAATTCATTCCCACTCATTAGTCTTAGCCTTTACCCCCGCCTTCCAGCAAAGTCCAACTCCGAACCTAAATCCATTGTAGAAATTTGCTTGTACAGCAAGTAAGTAGGTTCCCAGGCAAGGGATTACGAACGACACCAATGGGACTGTCAAGTTGAGACTGCTTACTGTACAGAACTCCCATTGTTAAGAATGTACCTCCTCGAGTCAAGTCAAGTTACAAACAACTACCTCTCCATTGTCTCCCGATTCTCAGTGTATAAAGTACTAAGCTCTCCATTGTTCTAATTACCAAAAGGTTGTTTTGCTTAGCTAATGTAATGTATGCTCCGCTCTATATATTTTCATAGTGTTAGAGGGAGCTTAACTTTTCGGGATTTCTCGAGGTTCTTGGCCCAAATTGGATTTTGAGTACGAGCGATTAAGAACACTGACTCAGGACTCCCAAGGCTCGGATATATCGGATCAACTCTTTGGCTCTTTACAAACTATTAGGGGTGTCCCAAAAAATACTAACACGTGTGGATATCCTTTCACCGGTAAAATAAGTGAACATATTTGCACACCTTGCGAACGAGACAAGCCAAGACTTTTGACTATATATTTTCTTTTAATTGGTTACCTCTTGGCTGAAAGTGATTTAGGAAACCATTTTCAGGGACAGCGGAACATATCTAGGATTCAAAGTCTCCAACATGCTTACACACATTACGTACACGGTTAGAGTAAACTTGAGGATAGAGTGATAAGTGGTTATTCTATTATTATTTGAGTCTATTTACAAACCGCGGATAGTCCAACGATAGCTATTAAATTGGTTAGGAAAATTTACTCGGGATTGAGCTCTCGACAAATTATTACGAGAGGCTCTGTTCCGTGAACTGGATTAGATTTACTCCCTTCAGTCAATATTTCATGATAGCAGGAGTGATGGAGTTCGAAAGGAATACTGCACGAGACAATGAAGGAAAGAAAGTCTTAGGGACTGGATCTAATTTATGAGTGAAATCAATAACGGAGACTTTTCTCTGCTTTTCCTCTGTCTAGGCCTTACAAGTGAATCTAGCCTTACATAGACGTTAGTGCATTATGTCTCAGCTTTTTGCCTCTTCGACGATTGTATACTGCGTACGGAGCTGAGTGCATATGCATGTGTTCGCTCGGAAAACTCATTTACAATTTCAACATCATCATCGAAACCAAGAATAAAGAGAGGGAGAAAGCAAAAGCAATGTTATGTATGTAGAGGAAGTAGATTTGCAACTCTTTTCATTGAACCACCATTGCATTTGACGGAATCTAATTAATCTTCTCAAAGTTCCTTTACGAGGAGAAGCACAGCGATTACTCGAGGACGACGCGTTCTCTAATTAGAGATGCTCTACAACGCCACTTCCGACTAACTCATGACTTACATCACATTAATTTCAATTTACATGAACTAACTCTACCCTCTTCGTTAACTCACAAATATGCCAAAGTCAACCACCCCAAACAAGCGCAACGGGTCGAACTTCCTAATCATATTATTTCATAACCCTCTAATGAAATTAATTATCTTCTCTTTATTAATAAAACATCACCATTATTAACCTGCACCGAAGTTTAGTTTCTGGCATAATGGAACATCAACTTCCTTCATATAATGAAAATTTAACAAGGAAACCGCGTACCGCGTCTCATGTAAAAACAAGATTGATCCAAAACCCAATTCGAGAGGTTAAATGTCCCAGTAGGTATGAATTAAAGCAAAAGCATCAATGATTTGTCCAGAATATTCGACACACTGCTAGTGTTTGAGACACGCCAACTCTCCCCTTTCAGGTATTCTTCAGTAAAAGCATCATCGCCTTGTGTGTAAAGTTAAATCGAAATATTTTTGTCTGGTTGTATTGGAGTAGTCAAGATGAGCTCGCACGGACGTATGGGCACATGCCTTAGTGGGGCGTATTAGCACACCACCAGCCAGCAGCAGTGTCCAGCTGGTGGGGCGTATACCTAGGGTTGGCGCACAACTTAGTAATTTCAACGTCCTCAACGGGAAACCTGATTTTCCCAATCCATGGACTTTAGTTGAACTAGAAACAAAGATTTGTAAAACTGTTCTGTTCAGTACCATCGCACCCTTTTCTCAAACATGGATGCAATGAGGCTAGAGTTGCAATTAACCCAACCCCAAATAAAAGTAATTGAGAACTCAATAATGAGATACAGACAAGAGGGACTCGGTTGCTTGGTTATAACTAAGCGGGTATGTTTGTTCGTACTATACTACTACGCTGTGAGAGTAAAGAGAGCAGTCGTCGTATTATATTGTCAGCTCATTTACGGAGTCCTAGAAACTCGTAGATCTCAGCTTTCACTTCTATTAATAAAGCACATTTATATGGAGATTTTGGATGTTCTCTGGAGCCTGCATCTCTGCCAGAAGGAAAAGCCCGTGCATTTCCTTCCTTGTATGTATGGAAGTTGAATGGGAACGGCAATTGGGCAAGCATTCCGTCTCTTTTCCCCAAAATCCAATTATGAGAAGATCCGATCTTGGCTACAACTCGTTTTCCCATTTACATTTTGGGGGCTCCATGCAGATCGCTCTCTCCGTTTATCCTGATCGCAAATAATGTCTCTCCCGTTTATAAACTAACTGCATTATTCTCCTCCTTGATCTGCATGAACCCAAAATTGCCAGACCTGGCCTTGGCATCATCGCATCCCATGGCCTTCCTCTCAAACTCCCAGTCTTTTAGTTCATACCCATTCTCTCAATTATTTCAAAAGGTAGAACGATTTACGGGGAAATGTGGTAGTGAGATGAAGCCGGGTGCATTTGGCCAAAGTTTCCTTCGTCGTTCCATTTTAAGTATAGAATGTGAGTTTGCCTTCTGATTCATTTTGCATAACGAGATCAAATATTATGGAGTAATAATTTCTCTCGAATACAGAAAATCTTTTAGCAATTCAAGGAAATTCATTACGTATCCCATGTCTCGAAAATCCAAGAATTCTTATCCGAGAAGAGTATTTTTATAAAATCAGAGATTGGTGTGTATGAGTGTATTAAAATCCGACCACATAAGAAAACTTGTAACATATTGAGGATATAATAATAATTTCTGAATTGGACAAGTGTATGTATGAGGATTCTTTCTGAGATTCAGTGAGTTCGAATGGTGGACTGTGAGAGAAACAGGAATGAAGAGTAATAAATCTAGGGGAGAATATAGTGAGTGATCAGATTGTAATAAAATAGTGGAGAGCGGGACAGGAGTGAAAACCAGAGAGTAGAAAGAAATAGAATGGGTAGGGGATGTAAGCTCAAGTGCAGTTGATGTTCCAGTCCTGAGTGATTGGTGACTCTAAAGAGACCCATTTGGCATCCATTTCTGACTCCCTTCCAGCTGTCCAGTTTCCCAAATGCAATGCAATGTATGACCATTCCGACCCTAGGTCAGTCGAGACTCATCCACTGACAGGAGGGATCGATTAATTTGTATTGTCCGTCTCGCACTGTACTCGAGGATACGGGTACCTTGACAGCCATTTCATGAATTGCAGTCTATGACATTCGCATAAATATCAAATAATGTACCAGCATCCCAACATCACCACTCCACAAAACCAACCTTACAATGTATTCCATAGTGTGTACCAGAGTATAAACACAAAAATCCAATTTATTCTCCTCAATGTCACTACCCTTTGTAATTTATTGGCTAGGAAGGAAATGAAGTTTTCGACCCAAAAAATTACTGGCCATCTTACTCTTTCATACATTTGCGTGTCAACCTCTCTGAACTTACTTCAGTCTCTATGGATTTAAAAACGCATACAAAGACGGTAGGGGAGACTTGGATAAGTATTTTGTTCAGATTTTATTCCGACTTTCACCACACAATATCGTCAAGTCTAGGCGTACAACCACACTGGCACACACATACGCATAACTTCAGAAGTTTCCCAAGAACTGGGAAAAGTAAAAGTAAATTGAGAAATGGGCTTCGGGCTCGTAAAATTCTTTGCGAAGAATCTATCCTTCAGTTCCTGCTAGAAGTCTTCTACCTTTCAGCTGTAAATGGTTGTCACCCGCCTCTTGGAAGACTTTAGGACTCGTGCTCCTTTGGCAATGTATGTGTACATGGTATCAAATATACTGATTGCCCTTAGTACAAAAGAAACTGTTATAAATAGGAGTGAGTCCAATACCATTTCAAATATTAAAATTCAGCCAAAATGGATGGACATGCCAGATTTCTACTGAAAGTATGGATATTCAGCTCTTTGGAGATTCAATGAGTCTTTGGATTCCTTGGATTTGGAGTGTTAATGCGAAATATTTGGTTAATCAACAGTTCCTGTTGGACAAAAAGTACAATACATATTTGGGACTCTGTAGTTTCGCCTCGCCATGGTCTTAACCGAATGAGTTCACTTCAGGCAAGGCAAGGCACATATGGACACTCAAAGTCAAATGTAATGACAGAGAAGAGAGACCATAAGGGAAAGCGGAGGATCGAACTCCCGACTTTTGAAGAGAAGAAAAACATGGAAGCAGCAGAATTTCTCGTTCAGGGAGGAAAAGGCTCCCAAGAGACGACCGGACACAAAATATTGGTTCCCAAATCGATTCTCTTCTTCACTTTTATTACACTCACTACATACCTCCTTCCCTTGACTGTACATGCTTCCGGTTTTACCAATAACGTGGCTTCCTACTACTTTCTCCGAAAACAGCAGCGAGGCACGAGTTGACATAAGCAGCTGGACCCAAGAAACTATTGGTGTTGTCGATGTGGAATACGAAACATACTTGGAGTGAAGTGTGGAAAAGACACCTTTGACAGATATACATACACAGTACCGTTACCGTACAGAAGATTTCCAGGCATTTTCTACGCCGTGGTCGAAGGCGTATGAAATAGTCGTCATTATTTTAGTCCAAGACCAAAGGTTATTTTGGTGTCGGAGTTTCGTGTGCCGGCATGGTATGGCATGACACCACACCGTAGACCTGTGTCAACACTCTAAACCACAATGGACTTGAGGCTCAAAACAAATTCTGAGCAATCATAACATAATATAATGGAATCTACTGCTGGTAAGGGAACCTCTAGGCACAGCTCAACTCTTCTTCTCCTAAACGTCCTCAACTTACTTTTCCTGGTGGCGTGTGAAAATGGAGCTCAGGCCAGACCAGACACGGTGGAGGCGAGAAATGGAGTCGTAAGTTATACTCCAAGTATAATATAATATGCCAAGTGCAGTTCTCTCGTAACCTAACCCTTTCACAGTTTATTATGGAACCAAAACACAATTGTATCATAAATCTGACTCAGACTGCTCATAGGACATCCGTTGTCCTTGATTTACTTCTGTGGTGTGGTATGGAGTGTGGTCCTAGTGTGTGGGTCTCTTTGTCAATGACAATAAATCACGCAAAAAGTAACCTCTACTCTATACGACGTCCAACCCCTACAACAAACTCTTACATTACATACCGAAGTAGACAACGAGGCAATTCGAGTTCTTCGAACATTTGGAATCCTATCAAAATGAGAAGCTACTGCATACTTCTGGAAAGGAAAAAATGCACACAAAATGTGTATTTACATTTCTCTTCCGACCTAAATCGCAAAGACGTCGTAATATTGAAGTAGATTTTCAAAGTAAACTGAATACAGACTTCATATTATCAGCAAACAGTTGTTTTAATTCCACAATGGATGGTAATGGGCTTTCCATAATTTTATTTTGCTACACGTAAGTGCGCCATTGAAATTGTTGTGATTACCCTGGACCTGACTCGATGATACAGAGATAGTTACTTTGAAAGGAAAATCAACTGTAAAAAGTATAGGTTGGTTCTGGAAATCGAGCCAGAACTTTAGTTTGCCGGACCACTCGTCTATCCTTTAACCCACTGGTCAAACCACTAGGCAGACCAAATATATACAGCTTAATACAGTGAGGCTTAAAAGTCTTGCAGCACCCCGTGACTATTTTTGAATGAAAGTGGCGGGAAGAAGGAGTTGACAAATGGTAATGCGAGATGGACCAATTTCATTCGTCTATTCCCCGTTCCGGCCACTTTCATTCAACAATAGTCACGGGGGGCTGCAAGACTTTACAACAAGCACGGGCCAACTAAGGGTTGACATTAATCTGTAATGAGGAAGGAGCCACTGAGATTCTTTCAACTAAATGCGACTAAATTACATTTTGTGTATTATATGCACACAAGGAATTGCGTTGGCTCGTGGAAAATTAGCCTAGGAGAGTTGCTGGTGAGGACAAGGAACGCAGCTGGTTTGTTTCCTTCTTTAGAATAAACAAATCTTGCAGTTTTTCCGCCTAATAATTTTGGATGAACAGTAGTTGTTTGCTGAGCACTCCTGGAATGCTATGCCAATACCGACTTTCACTTTCGACTTTCACCAACTGTCTCTCCCCGCGAATCTTAACGAAAGTAAAAAGTATCCAAATAATTTCTAAATTTTGATATAGGGTTTATTCTAATTGTATCTTTCTAAACCCGCAACATCTGGGTTTCGTAAAATTTTAACTACGTCGTTTAGGTTATGACGTAGCCATGGTAATTAAGTTAATCTACAGAGTAATACCCAGTGATCGCAGCCAATTGTCACCGTACCCGATGAGCGAAAAGGTCAAGAGCGCAAAATGTGCTTCTTGTTTTCGACTCAAAGTTTTGTTTAAACAAAACACTATATGACTAAATTTGGTTGTTTGTTTTTTTATTAGAGTGTTAGCCCCTGCATTCAGACATACAGAGTATGCTTTGGGTACCCTTTCTTTGGGTACCCTTTCTCACAGAAATAGTGACAGAAAAAGTTACAGTGGGTGACAATACCTGTTTGGTTGCTGTCTCCAGGGAATAGAAGTCGTTAAATCACCCTATGCTAGTTTGTCGTCCATAAAACTCAGCTTCGGAGCCAACAGCGTTTGACTTTCGAGCAGGAATGAATGATACAATAATAGTATGTCGTCCAGAACACAGGGAAGGGGTTCCGCGATAGCTCGATGAAATGTCTTTCGACAGTTTACACTCTGGTAGACTGTTAAGTTGGTATAAATATGTACCCGTCTGAAATATTGCAATCAATGACAACGTCCTAATCAAACTTTCAGCTTGAAATGCGAATCGGGACGTGACAGTGTTTTTAAAGCCTCTCAGCCTCCTCGACGGATCAAAGGATTGAATTAGGATGAATGACGCAAACAAATGGAGAAAGGGATGGCATTTTTTCATCAATCCTTCCGTCACTGAAAGAAATACCTAGTCGGGTAAGGCAACAAGACCCTCAATTCCCTTTTCGTCTCGATGAGTTCTTCCTCCCCAAATTAATCCTCCCTTCCAAAACCGTTACGCTACTCCTTCAAACTTTAGGATACGAAATTCATAGTCACTACTTATTATATCTGCCGTCCTTCAACGACTCTCCTTCAATTCAATGGTTTCAGACCGTTTCAGGATATCAATGACGTTTGAAGAAAAACGTCGACATTTAATTGAAGTCTAAACTATTCACGAATTTCCTAAATAAATCTAAGGGTTAACAAGCTTGTCTTGAACTTGACTATGTATTGACAACAAAGTTACACACAATTTGTACCTGTCAATTTTCACCTTCTAGATTGAAATTATGAATATATGTCAGCCAATAATACCTAGTTGGTGACAAGTCTTATTAGGTCAATAGATACAACAGTGGATGATACCAAATGAAAGACTTAAACCTATTACCTTTTGTGAGGTACATAATTTTTCTCGTTGTCTCAGTTCAATAAAACTTGGAGCTAGATTATTAGCAAGAATTGTTATATGCTAATTGGGAGTTGACCCAAGGGGGGCCTATGAAATAAAAAACTAGAAATTCCT
>JAQFYE010003516.1:0-15127 GCA_034694305.1 Protaphorura glebata
AGATTCCCCCAAACTATTCAAGATAATTTAGTTCATTTTAGGATTATTTCAAAACCTGAAATCATTTCCACCGGTTCATATAAAGCAGAAATTCTCTTGCGAGATAAATGTAAATCAGAACAACAGAGGGATATCTTTAAACTGTGTCAAAATCAGGTTTCCTTGATTGAAGGGCAAACTTATTCCGTTCATTGCCGTTTTTGCGAATTTGCACTGAATAAGTCTACCTTAGTTTTTGATAAAATTCGTCAACTTCCGGGTTCTAATTGGGCAGAAAGAGCCAATGAAATGTGGTTTTGTCACCCGCCGGGTCCTGGCGGCTGCCAACACCGTGGCGGAATTTCGGCTAGTTCCGATGGAAGTGATTTAGATAATGAACTAAATCGTCTTACAATATCACCTCCTTCGGAGAACAATTTTCGAAGTGTTTTCGAACTTCTCGCATCTCCTGACCTTCGTTCTTGCTTTTTTGGGCCAACATATTGGCTCGTGAATTCTAAAGTTGCCGAGTCCATTGTGCAAAATATAAATAATCCGACTGTTGCTGAGTGTCCAAACTGTGAAGAAGAAATTGGGATTTTTGGTACAGAAAGTGCTGCGAAATCTTGCCAGCTTTGGGATTTTGGAGTACTTTGGAGAACTTTGGAGAAAAGTGAGACCTCCGAAAACACAATTAACCTTTCTCTCTTAAATTTTAAAACTATAATGTTCTCTTGCATTTACGACTCATCCGTCAATCTCGCTTGTAAAATTTTGGTAAAATCCGTCTGGTCACAAAATTTCCTAATCCTTTGGAGTATGGATAGTGACACTGTAACTTATTTGGGCAGCTTGAATGAAATTGAAAATTCTGATACTGAATCAATTCTTATCTCACCGAAACGCGTGATGAAATTCTTATTTTTAACGAATATTGACGATGAATCCATTGAGTGTCCTTGGGACGTAAGTGAATTCGATTCCCAAGTAACGATCCCACATAAAGTATTTCAGGCTGGAGTTTCAAAATTATTGGAATCGTCTTCTCTTTATTTGACTGGTCCAGATTTATTCAAATGTGGTTACTTGAGTTTCTGATTAAAATTGATTTGTGTCAATGGAATGTCTAAAAAGTTACGAAATAAAATTGGCAAAGTTAAAAGTATTCGAACATCCTTAACATGATTATTTATTTGAGAGGCACGAAGAAATGTCATTTTCACAATGTACTAGATATATTCATGCATATTTCTTGTCATTAAATAAATAACGTGTGATTTTCTAGCATTTTAGCATTCATGAAATGCTGGTCTGAAATGTGTAGCCTGCGTTCGGTTGAACCGTGCCATCCTCAAGTCCTTCCTCCAGGGCGGCGGTGTAAAAAGAGTTGAAGTTCATTCTAAACAATAATTAGTAGTTCAAATTAATGACCTATATAAAATAAGATCAAGAAACTACAAGGTAAAGTTTCTTGAACTTACCTATGAATTATGTTTACTACTTTGGTGGATTTGTTCGGATTTTGAATCATTGTCGAAACTCCTCTCAGGAAATCAACAAGAGCAGTTGTGAATTTGGAATCCGTTGTTGCTGTTGACTTTATACTTGTTTCTTTTGAGGAGACATGTTTAGTGTCCCTCAAGAATTTCTTGCAGAAGTCCAAACAGAGAGACAAAAGCCGATTCATTTTATCCAGGAGATCAGAATTTGTTAGCATAGTTTCGTCCATAACAAGGTTTATAAAATTAATATGAGAGTCAAACACCATGTCTGCATTCTGTACTTTGGACATATTCCCTTGGAAATTGTGCCATAAAGGTTCAATTACCTACAATATTGTAAATAGAATACATTTCTCACTTGCAAAAATACAAGGCATTAAAGATATCTTACCTCAAAAGATATATAATACTGTAGATTTTGGACAAAGTTAAGCATTTTTTGACGAAGTGCGAAGGCCGATGCTTTCTGAAGGTCGTTCATTGGCGTCACATTTTTATAACCTTTGCCTCCAATCCAGACCCGACATAGTTGTCTTTCAACGTGTTTACAATAGAAGAGGTGACGAAAGATCAGTTGGTAGCAGGTCAAGGCTCTTTGATGTAAAACTAAAGAGATTGGCCATTCAACTTCATAGCTAAAAGCGAACGCTTCCACACCAGGAATCCTGAAGTTTGTTTCGTTCTGTGTAGCCAACAAATAAATGAACTAGATAATTTGAATTTGACTCATTTAACAATAAAATGATGGTCAACCTCGCGAAATTCTGAATTGGCAAAATCAACTGTGCCACTGATGGACATAATTCTCTGCATTTGTTCTCTTATCCCGTAAGGAAACAGTTCAACTTTGACAGAATCTTTGTATGGATCATTCCCAGATGATGACGTCCTCAGAGCCAATTCTAAAAGTGAAGTTAATCTTGTCTCGTTCAAATCATCCACCTCTTTACTCAGTTCAAGTTCAGTTAGATCCAGGAATTGAACAATAAAGTCACCCTAACACATGTTCAAAAAATATAATTAAAACTAATATTCGCAGCCACGTACGGCAGACCAAAATTTAATTGTGCCGCCTGGACGGAATACCTGATCCATGAGCAAATGGTGTTTGACAGACTCCAGACGTTTCATCAAATCATAATCTTTCAAAAGAAGATCCAACAGTGATTTACTGGCAAATGAATGAGCCTTTTCAACTGCCTCTGCATAAACTCTCTCGTGGATACTGTACGTGATTTTACCGCCCTGCAGAATATATTTTAATATTGATGTGAAATTAAAACAGTTTCCTTTAGTCCTTATGACCTTCAAGAGGAAACCATTTTACATAAAAAATAAGTATTTACCATGTATAGCATGACATCTTTTCCACATTTCCGTATAACATTGAGGTATTGTCCGGATTTAAGAATCTCTTTGGAAATCCTACGCAGGAATGACGGGCATTTGTCGATCAAAAGTTTGTATCTTCTCTCCCAATAATCATCTGTATTCTCGGTAATTCCATTTACTAGTAATTCATCATCATGAATAAAAAATTCGGAGAACGGATCGTTAATGATTCCCTGTAACAAAATTACAGTGATAAAGGTAACCGAATCTGTAGCCAAAATAAAACTTTTGGAACTCACTTTATAAATCCATTTCTCCAGGATGCCAAAATATGGTTTAGAAGCTTTTTCAATTAACTCCAAACATAAAGTTTGACCCAATGCGTCTCCAATCATGGCGAGAGTCTTCTCGTGTAAAATGGTAAGTACTTGTCCTCCTGTCCCATTAATTTCCTCAATTGAAATTACGATGGCGCTCAGAATAGTCATTGTTTGAAGTGTAGGATGAATAAAAAACCAGAGTTTTTGAAGGGTTAACTCTTCCTATAAGTAAACACGCACAGGAAGGAATTATATTTAGATGGAATCCTGAAACTGGACAATCATTGTGAGCTTACTTTTTTATAAAGCGTTTCCATCTGTCCAACTAATATTAAATAATCCTTGAGGATTGACCGTATAGTAGCAGATAAAGCTTGATTTACTTGACCATGTTCAAATCTTGACCAATTTTCAACATATCGGGTAACCGTATAATAAAAACCAGCGAGTTGAGAAATCTGAAGTACTAAATCCTGGAGAGAAGGCTCCACTCGGGTGTCAACCTGTGAAAATATGCACAAAGATGTCAACGTCATTTCGGTTCTATATTTATCGTACAAAACAATGAGACTGTTTCAAAATTTACCATAAATTCAATTTTGTTTCCAGGTCTAGTAGTGGAAATTGGGTAAACTGTAGTAATTAAATTCCCTTCTACCCCGGACAAAACATAGAGAACTTCTTGGGTCAAAATTTTTTCTTGTTCTTGAGCGGTGTAAGTATCCAAGAATGGAAACGGTTGTGGTCGTTGACGATCAGCTGGATCGTCATTCCCAGGAATAAAATTTAAAGTAGAATGAATTCGTCTTGAACTGACTTTAAATTTTGACAACTCAGCTGCACTCTTTTCTTGACTTTCAACCCAAGAGGCAGTCGAGGCCATCAAACTTTCCAAAACAGACGTTGAGAATGTCTCCATTTTGGTAAAGTTGCCGTTGTCGTCCCTTCAAATTAAGTACTGCTCCACCAAGCGCAAAGAACCGTCCTAAATCTATATTTTTGGAGAAAGTGAACAGAACAAGCAAATAAAACTAGACCAAAACCAAAATATTAAACTGTGTCAGTATACGTCTGATTAGATCACATCGTAATTCAAATCGCTATGACCTCATTTAAGACAATTTAATAAAACTGTGGTCATAGATCAAGTCGATTTTCAGAATTATCAGAATCGTACAATGAACAAATGAGAATTATCATTGTAATCTGTTGTATCACATTCGTGATTATTGATGGTTGGAGTCTGCCTAGAAACGCACACTCTAAACCCCTTTCCTTTACATCAACAATAACAAATTAATAGTAAAGTGAAGGTGTCTAGTATGGAATGTAATATAATGTATGGTGTCTAATATGCATTTGTATTCTGTGTCCCTTGGGCATTCTTTGTATGGAAGACAGTGACTGAATAAAAATTTAGTATTCAAAAAAAAAAAAATATCAAGGAGCCTGGGAAGGAAGGAACGCATGTGAAGACACTAGTATAAACGGAAAACAGATTATTAATTCTGGATTACCTGACAAAACGTTGAAAAATGTTTGGCCCTTCCGTCCGGCACTGATGACCTGGAGGATGAAAATGTATAGTTTTAATCGGTAGTAGATTTGTCAAATTACCGTACAATCATGAACCACGATTAAAAATTCGAGAGATGTTTAAATGTTTTACATTTTGTCTTTTTTGACAGAAAGAATAAAAGGCTAATTTTGGCTGTTTTATTTGTCACTTGGAATTTGCATCCCGCCCGTTTCTCTATGGGTGAGAAAGGAACGGGTCTTTATGGGCACTCGTTCGGAATTTTTCAACTCTGTACTTTTTCAAGATTGGCTTAGGAGTACAGAAATCTCAAATCGGACGGGGTCAAACTTGATATTTTAGGAAAATCACTAAAATGGATAATTAAGCAGTTTTGAGAAAAGAGTACGGTTGGTCAGCTTGCATATTCCAGTTCTGGTGGTACGCGGTGACCTCCCAAATGGGCGCTGCTGTCTCAAATGGGGTTTCAGATTTCCTACATTAATCCAGCTAAGCTGGCAAAGACATCTGAGGACTGAGTATCAAAAAATTGAACTAGAGAAATGTCGATCAACATATTTTAGGCATTCCTCAGTCTGATGATCATTACAGTTAATTAAAACTTTAACTCCTTAGTTTATTTCAGAACAAAAAAAATCGAAGCTCAAAATCCCTTATATTTTTATAAAGAATCCCATTTTAGTATTATCTATAGGTATAGTTAGTCCTATGGCTTCAATTCGGTTTGGATACCTATGTTCGAAGCGTGTCTACAACCTCAGAAGTAGGGCTCCGATCCATTCGGTTCGGTTCGGTTTTTATCGGTTCGGTTCGACCGAAGAACCGAACCGAAACTTTTCGGTTCGGTTCGGTTCATCATTTTTGAGAACCGAAAAATTTCGGTTCGGTTTCGGTTTCTGAACCGAAACCGAACCGAAACCAATCGGATAGACCGAAGTATGGAAATTGTGCCTTGTGACCAAAGGGCACCGGAAATTCCCCCCGTTAGAATTGGCTCCATTTTTGATACGTTGTAGCCCTTGACCTCCTTAACAACTTTTGTGAAGGACCGAGCCCGAAAGGTCACTTCCAGCAGTGACCTTCAGGGGTCACTGACACTGAAATATTGGTCACCTCATAACCGTGAAAACGACCCCTACAAAAGTTGTTCCACTCAGTGAGACAAGCAACTTTTCCCTCTATCATTTTTCTCTGCGGTCAACCCCCGAGGTCACAGGTCAAGGTCAACATTACGGTTATGTGGCAACCTTCTTCGGTTAAATTCGGTTCAGAACAAAACCGAACCGAAACCGAACCGAACCATTTTTTGGGGTTCGGTTCCATGCCTGAACGGAACCGAAAATTTCGGTTCGGTTCGGCCAGAAAACCGAACCGATCGGAGCCCTACTCAAGACGTGCTATGTAGTGTTGATATTTTATACATGTTACAATAATAATTTTGAGCTTGATCGGCTGAACAATTTCGTAATAAATAGACGTACATTTTTTATTTAGTCTTCCTTATTCCAACGGCACATTTTTAATGTTCTAATTCTAATAATAAAAATCTGAAGAATCCTTCTTGTTAAAGAATGAGGATGAATTACTGACTCTGGCCACTGGGTTATGAGCAAATACTTCAAGTTCGGGGTCGTCCTCCTCGATCTCAGCCCGTTCTAAATCTTCATCTTCATCTTCCCCGAAATAATTATCAGCCTCCAACTCGTTTTCATACGCTTCTTCGAAAGCCGCCAATTCATTGATAGTCAACACTCCGTTTGCACAAGTCCTAATGAATTTTACGTCATCCGTACAGACGATGTCATGTGGACTAAAATAATTTGGTCGCTCCAACTTTGGGTGAATCGTGTAAGATTTCTTGTGGAGTTTATTGTAAGGAACTGGGATGAAAAGACCAGCTCTGATTAAGAATTCATGACGACACCTGATATGATTAATTGGGAAGGACAATGTGCTCGATTCCACAATCAATGCAGGGCGATGACTCAACTGTTCAATGAGGTACAATAACTTTCTCTCCAGCAGTTCTTTACTCTCAATTATGACCTGGAAGGATCCTTCGATCGCAGTCAAACTTTCTGCTCTTGTAAAATATTTTCCTAAGAATGTGAATCTATGAAACAGACGTGCACTGGACACGCCAGTCAATTGTGGACGTTGAGTAAGAACATTAGTAATGTCTTCCAATTCACAACCCAGACCTCGCCAAGTGTCCAGAGTTTTTGGTATGCATTGTTGATGGTTCCTCAATAGGGAAGGGAGGAGGAGGACCATCTGTGAAATAATTAAAAAAAGTCAATCTAAATTAAATACCATAAAATCCCGATTACAAATCAGGTGCTGGTGACCCGGGCTAGAATACAAACCCGGTCAGGTCTTGACAAAATAAAAACCCGTCTCGAATACAAATCCGGTCCCGCCCAAGAACACAAACCCGCTTCTTCGTGTATCTTCGATTCGGTTTGTATTCAGTATTTTGTGGTACTTTTCGAAATTATCAACCAAAAATTCAAAATTTGACACCGCACTCTCCGTAGTGTCAAATTCCAGAGGTTACTGACGATGAGTCAAGCGCACAAAGAACGCGGCATTCCATTCATAAAAGTATACAATATGTAGAATTATTTTATTTCATTTATACCTCAGCGGCCTGTGAACGCTGAAACCCATGGTCTTGCATAAATTCCAGGTAAGGCCTTAAATGTTCTTCGGGAAGAATATTGAGATCCGGGAAACGCTGTAAGATGGAAAAACATCGCAATAAATAACCAAGTTTTTATATTCGGTCCGCAAGTTTTCGGATTTTATTTTTCAACCTTCTTATAATCATATAATCTATATTTTATACTTTGTGGTTTTAGTTTTCACTTCATTCAAAGGATACCGCACAAAGGGCATGGAAACGCTCCCTCTGTCAGAATATGCTAATTTTTGGATATGTCATAAGCCCTTCACTTCCTGAACAACTTTTGTGAAGGACCGAACCCGAAACTCTAGTTCTGCCAACCTTTAGAGGTCACTGACCTCAACCCCCGTGCTCACAGGTCAAGGTCAATATCACGATTTGATAGGCAACCGATGTTAAACTTCACCTGTGACCACGGGCGGGGGTTGACCACACTGAAGAATGATAGAGGGAAAAGTTGCTTGTTTCACTGTGAGTCGAAAAACTTTCGTAGGGACCAATTTTATACTTATGAGGTGACCGCTACCTCAAGGTGAGTGACCTCTGAAGGTCACCTGAAGTGACCTTTCGGGTTCGGTCTTTCACAAAAGTTGTTCAGGAGTGAAGGGAGGGCTATAACATATCCAAAAATGAGGAAATTATGAAAAAGGGAGTTTTTCCATGCCCTTTGTGCGGTATCTTTTCTTTTGGTTCCAACTTCATCGTTTTTTTTTGTTCTGGTTTTAACGGCATTTTTTGGCTATTACTGGTATTAACTGTTCCCGTCGTCCCAGTTTCAAACTCTCACCTCTAGCAGTGACTTCTTCTGCAGTAGCAGAAACCTTTGACCCGCCGCTGTTGCAATACCTCGGGACACTGTCACTGCCGGACAAACTGGAAGTGTTCTTTGCCTTAGTCTTCTGGCAAGTCTTCCGACGTAGGTCAAGGTCAAATCACTTGCACATGCAAACATGATTATTTTTCGAAGAATTTCCAACTATTTAATATTTGTGAATTCTGCATTCCCGCCTCTTGTTCAAAGTCATCGTGAGTCGATTCGCCCGTATTTCTATGGTTGGTTGAAAATATCGGCGAGAACCACAATTTACTAACGAATTTTACTTTGTCTGGGCGAGAATGCCGAGAATTTGAAGGACGTATTTTTCAAGTTTTTTTTTTGGTAATCTGGCAGTTATTATAATGTGTTGGGTGCAGTGATCGCCAATTTCGTTCACCCAATTACCGGTGATATTTGATTTGCGTAGCAATTACGAATATGGTCGCAAATAAAAATAAATTCCGACATTACATATTTACTAACCCCACTTAATTACGAGCAGATACTAATAATAATTTGGCACGAACAACCGAAACAATTCGTATTTTCTCAACTCAGTCATACTCATACTACTATGAAAATATTAAAGCAGCCCTTCCCCGTTCGTTCTTCGGGAGAGAGAATTGCCCGAGGACAAAAATACATCAATTAATCTGTTTATTTTGTCAATCACGTAGTAAAGGGTAAATGATCATAGTTGTTAAAAAGATGATTTTTGCATAATTGAAGAGGGCGAAGTGCGTGTTACTGTTGAGACGAGTCAGCCTCCTCAGACTCAGACCGGGCCTGACCGAAGTTTTCTTGAATTTCTGAATGGATTTGTTTGCTCGGAGAGCCGAAGAAGTTGAATAAAAAGTCGCAGTTCACTCAACTCACCCGGCCCATCCGCACGGCACCGCACCACACGCGCTCTGCACTTACTACTATGTACAGGGTGGCTCAGAATTATATAATCTCCGTTTCTTCATTATCCGCGCCTAGCAGCCCAGCTGGCTTCTGGACTGTCGAAGTTTCAAATGCGGTGACTTTGGTAGGTAAACAAACCTCTAGATACTTTGATGATCTTATGTAGTTCATAATATAATACATTAATTCATAGGGAAGTTAGACGTGTGAGGTAATTCGTGGCCAGATAAATAGACCAAACCACAAATCAGAGATATCCAAATTCCAAGAAATAGGAGGTGATAAGAGTAGACGAATGGAAATGGAAACACGTAGTCGAGGTCTAAACATGACGGACACAGTTTCTCTGACATGATTATATGTCACTTGATGCACACAGAAAGATTTAAAATGTATATACACATACCTTTGCCTTTGATGACCTCTCCAGGTCAGCACAGTGGGTTTTTAATTCTTTGGACCCGCTGTTGATTGATTCTAATTAACCCAGCCCATATCATTAGAAGGCGTTTATCATTTCGCTATACGCAGTGTAATGTACGTTCGCTTTGGGTTGGGATGCAATACGCGATGGCCGCTCGAACAACTGTCCAGATTTCCCTTCATGCTGGTGGGCTAATGGGTCATTCGAGCGACCCACCAAAGTCTCCTCATGGGTTTTTCATACAATTGCCTTCATAAATCAGTAAAGTAACATAATGTGGTAGGAAAGCTTGGAACCACGAAGTTATAAAGATATAATGATAATTAATGATGGTTAAACAACATTGTACTAGGCGATAGAGCTGTAATTGGTAATGTATTTGTCAAGATGAGGTGAATTCTGAACCTCCGTATCAGGCTGGGGGATCTCTCCCACGCAGAAATAGATGTCAAGTCATTTTACTCAGAAACTGTAATATCTGAATTCTGTCATCACAATACACATATTATGATAGATTAGATTGGTACGAGTTATATTATAGTCCCGTGTGCGTATGTGTGTATGTAAATTAGAAATCTGGCGCAGTTGTGATTCTTATCAATTATTAGGATTGTGTGCTAGTACATGGCCGTATGCCTCCCTGTATGGCATCTCTGAATGAATATATTTAATAAAATGTACATCTCACAATTTCATCTGACAACGCCCTTGACTGTAGAGCAGGGTCACAGATTATGAGTCACCCTCTACTGCAGTACTGATCCCATGTCTATTGCCTGTGCCGCTGTGCCTATGCCCTTATGGTTATGACTTTCCTATGCCGAATGGCGAATGCCCGTCCGTCCGTCCGTCCCGTGCTAATTCAATCCTGCAGTCCCAGTCGTCTCCCATTTTAACTTTTTCACACGATTCCTCCGCTCTCCGCTATGACGTCCTTACTATTTGGACACACTCTGACACTCTGACTCCAAATGTATATCTACGTTTTTTACACTCTTGGTGAGTGAAACCAAACACGCCGTCTCTCCACCATCAACGAGGCCAAATCATTCACAACTACTATCAATACAAACACAGGGACAGGACAGGACACAGGAACTGGAAAGGTCAGGACAGGAAGAGGAAACAAAACAAACTAATCAGTAATTAGCTCCTTCGGCGTCGGCGATTTTTTGTCAAACAAAAGACTAAGGAAAGAGTGTGATCAGTGATTGAAATTATATTAGACATTAGACAAGTGATCTTAGTAATTAATTAGTGGCCATTCCAAAGGATTGGTTAAAAAAAAGTCAAAATGAGTTTTGAGGAAGAAGATGATTCGGAGCTGAACTGCACACTTTGGGTTGGGAATTTGGAT
Organism: Protaphorura glebata; assembly: GCA_034694305.1. Classification (NCBI taxonomy): domain Eukaryota; kingdom Metazoa; phylum Arthropoda; class Collembola; order Poduromorpha; family Onychiuridae; genus Protaphorura; species Protaphorura glebata. The sequence goes on from JAQFYE010003516.1 coordinate 10,861, forward strand.
GTTCAAGTCAATGAAAATACTCTTTTGGAGCTTTTTACTCAGGTATGAAAATTATTAATTACAGAGACCGAAAAATGTCTTCGTTCGTTAAAAAAATGCCGAATCGGTAAAGACAAAAGAGTTTAAAAGTTAGGTAGTTGGTAGTAGGTTTGTTTTTGTTGGAATTAAGTTTGAGGCAACAATAATCCTGTCATATTATCCTATTATCTATTATCGGCTTCATTGTTCCTCACTGGCTGGACAGTCACAGCACAGTGGACACTAAATATATATATATAGTCAAGATATAACATGAACCATATTAGTGACGACGCAGAAGTACCATGACGCGTGATTTGGGAATTCGGTGTCTATGAGGGGACACAGAATATTCAGTTTTCTAATCAGTCAGTATTTTAATTTTCGTATTTATGATTTACATACACATACACATAAAAACATAAAATGCTGCTGGTTATTCGCCTTTCGTCCATTCATCGAATTGTGTCACTGCACTGCAATTTGACCTCCAAAGCCAAAAGCTGTTCTTTGAAGCCAAATATTCAAATATTATGTATTTAAAAGGACCAATTGTATGGCAGTGGTCATTTTTTCCTGTCGGCGCAGAATGCAAAATACAGTGATGGTGTAGTCAGTCAGTGTACAAAAAATGAGCCAACCGAATAAACTTTAAATATTTTGTATTCTGAAAGGCGCGGAAAGTACCAGTGTTTTTGACTCTGTTTTTCCGGTTTGGTTTTGGTTTTGTATATATGGTATTCCTTTTGTTTTAAACGTTAAACATAGTGGGCAAGTAATAGATCGATATTCAAATAATTAACTAATTCATTCATTTTCTCTGGAAAGAGTTTTACAGCCAAACAAAATAGTGATGAGATCGAGAACATTGTAACACGTTCGGGTTGGGTGAATATCTTGTACAAAATTACCATGTAAGGCAACTGTATATTTAACCTTCACAGTTTCAGGTTGGTCCGATTGAGAAAATTCACATCCCCAAAGGAAAGGATGGAACGGGCCACAAGGGTTATTGTTTCGTTCAATTTCAACACGACGAATCAGTTCCTTACACAATGAATGTAATGGAAGGAACAGGACTTTATGGGAAAATACTTAGACTACAACCTAGACCGGGGTCAAAACATCGCAAAGTATGACTCCGAACTATATTTTTTTAAAGTATTTAATTTTTTTTGGATATATTTAACAAGCTATGATTACTACAGTTGATGGACCAAAGAGAGAATGAACAACGACAGCTCGTCATGGCACAACAACAGCAACCCCAACAACAATGGTTTGTTTCTCCACAAATGGGCCAGTTTCAAGGTATGCTGGTGTACCCAAATCATCCGGCAATGTTTCAGCCATACGCAACTGCAGCAGGGCTTCCTGGCGTCGGTGTCACGAATGGAATGCCATTACAATTTTCACCTGGAATGGGTCTTCCAATGATACAAATCCCCGTGCAACAACAACACCAACAACCACAACCACCACCCCATGAGGTACAACATATTCGTGTTCCCCGTAACCATGATTTTCGTCAACCTCGGCCTCCACGTGCTCCAATGACTAATGGATACAGTAACAGCAGTAACAGCAGCGGTAGCGTGCATCGTTCCCCCGGCCCCGGTGGAAATGCTCAACCTAGTCATTACAACAACTCTCAATCACAGGTGCTCAATGGATCTCATCAGTCCCGTTTTTCACATAATAATGCAACGAGGGGCGCCCGGCCTAATGCGCATCGTCCCCCTCATTCGCAACAACAACAGCAGCCACACTACCTCCAGAATGGACCACGAAATGGCAATAATAATAATGGAAATGGTAGAATGCCTTTTACTCCAAGGGCCGCCCCTACAAATTATCCCCAGGCCCCCCAAATCTATGCCAGTCCAGTTTATCACTCACCCCATCAACCACAATTTACAGCTGTTCAATATCAACATGACCCACAATTTTATCGTCGGCAACCTCAAGGACAGATTCATATACATCCACAAGCTCAGCAACATCCAGCAGCTGGACCGCTAGCATTCCCCGCCGCCGCAACGGGAGCAAATATGTATCAACAACAGTACTAAATAAAATTAGTAGTCTCTCGACGATTATTATGATGAAAGAAAGGAACTCCTGGACTGGACACCACGTCATTTTTAAAGGTTCTGAAAGTGGTAGGTAATCTCTACGATCTCAACAACTCGCTCACTTGGGACTTGAAAATTATGCAATAAACAAAGTGCATAGAATTTACTAAGGTCCTAAAGTTAGGCGTTTAGGAATTTATAATATAACATAGTGTGTTGTTGACAGAATAGCCGTGCCATTGCTAAAAGGTTACAAGTACATCAATTACTACAGTAAATGTTATAATTCAAGTTCAACTTTACCTTCTCAACTTTCCATTTTTGAAATACATAAGTCTTAAGAATTTTTGAGATAATACTGCGACAAAAGAAATAAGACAGTGTGATACAAAACTAAAACTTCCAACCACACCGGGCAGGAAGGACAATTTGGATTTTGTAAACTTTGTATTGGTAACCAAACTTGAGTTTACACACGAACTGTTGTATTATTTTTAAGGCCATCTGTTGACTTTGCATTAATTGTTTGTAATAAAAACGTACTAAACTTTCGTTCATAATTCTTTCGTCTTCCTGTACTCATTCTACTCATCAATCTTGTTCTAATCTTTTTTTGAGGAATTTCGTCATAAAATTGTCCTCGTAGATTAGCTGATATTCGTATAATTCGCCGAGATTTTATATATTCATACGCCGGCAAAATCCTTTCCGTTTACGTTACCGTTTAAACCTTGACGTATTTTGAATTTGAAACGGATAGGATATGACTTCGGAATCTCTAATTCGAATCTTCTAGTGTAATGGGTTATGGAAAACTAAAAGTCAAGCGGAAAGTCTTCCTGTGGAGTATCTAGAACGAATTTCTAATTCAAGACTATTTTTAAATGAAGATGCCTTATCACATCACTATGTATGCGCTTTTTTTAAATTCTGATATAAGTAATTGAAAACAGCCACATATGGCACAGTCAGTTTTAAAAAGAAATGTTTATTGGCTTTTTTCTGTGTTCCTCATATCACCGAGTAAAAATTGTACAAAAAAGTTAAAACTTGAGTAATTTGTATTCACGAAAGAAATTCGAAGCACAGTATGAAAACCCCAAAACTATTCTAATCTTGCATTTTAGGTTTGACATCAATTTCAGTCGGCAGTGATCTTGAAATTTGCATTTCATCAGGATTTTCAAACTCAATCTTCTTCACAGGAATTTGTTCCCTTGCCTCGTCCGTTTCCGTAACTGAAACTTGATGCTTTCGCTTTCGGGAGTTTTCATTCTTCATCCTGTTTGTCTCCTTTCGTATAGATGAAATTTCATTTCTCAGTCGTTTAATTGAAGAGGCTAAAATTGAAGTGTAACGTAAATTAAAATATATTTCCGTTTTATCTGACTCAATGTGTCCGTAGTACGTAAGAAACAGTCCAACAAGAACAACGTGAAACCAACCTGGTATTGTCCAATCTACTACTGATATAAAGCTTTGCTGCAACATTTTAGTTGGATCAACGGCTGTAGAGTAATCAGTAAATGTAATGTTCAACAGTTGTGCGAGTCGAGCCATAACCGTATCCACCTTTGCATGTATAATGAGATCCGCTTTTTTATCCTGAAATATACATCAATCACATCAATCAGTCACTACCGGAAGGGCAAGGTCGTACGTTTTGTGCCTAAATCCAATTCCTGGAATTTATTGTTTTTATGAATACCCACGTGTTTGGTTGGTTGTAAATTGATGATAACAAGTTTTCCTCCTGGCCTCTGCCTTGCCTTCAAGGGTAAGTTTCCCGCTGGTACTATTTGTAGTGTTGTTCCTTTCATTCACAATTTACTAATTTATTAAAATTTTATCACTTTTGATTAAAAGAGTTTTGATTTTCCTTACCCATACATATGCTCAAATCTGCTAAACTGAAAAAAATTAAATGAATTAATAATAGAAAAGGAACCACATTTTTATAACAGGATGGCAGTGGTGAGTTGTCTATAATTGCCTCATTTATTCCTACGAGTTGTCCAATCAACCGGTAGTTTTTTATATTGCTAACGTGGATTAGGGCCGTATTAGGGCGATCAGTGCAGTGGCGTAACTATGGACCACCTCAGGGAAGGCAAGATCATAAAATGCGCCCCTGCCGCAATCAAAAACGACTGAAATTAGCTGATTGCTGCTGG
>JAQFYE010003517.1:0-15127 GCA_034694305.1 Protaphorura glebata
TCTAAACGACGTTCTTTCACATAAAGGATACCGCAGAAAGGGCACGGGAAATACTCCCCAGTCAGAATTGGCTCATCGTTGGATATGTTGTAGCCCTTGTCATCCTGAACAATGTTTGTACAGGTCCCAACACAAAACACAACACAACACAAACCCCCGGTTCCCTCATAACCTAAAAAATTACCCCTACAAAAGTTGTTCCACACTGGGAGACAAGAAACTTTTCCCTCTATCATTTTTCTCAACGGTCAACCCCCGAGGGCACAGGTCAATCTCAACATCAACATCACTGTTATGATTCAACAGATTGACCTGTGACATCGGGGGTTGACCGTAGAGAAAAATGATAGAGGGAAAAGTTTCTTGTCTCACAGAGTGGGACAACTTTTGTAATGGTCATTTTTTAGGTTATGAGGGAACCGGGTTGGTGACATCTGGAGGTCACCAGAATTAACCTATCGTGTTGGGACATGTACAAACATTGTTCAGGATGTCAAGGGCTACAACATATCCAAAGATGAGCCAATTCTGACGGGGGAGTATTTCTCGTGCCCTTTGTGCGGTATCTTTTATATAAATATGCTGGATAAATTTTTATTTACTCAAACGCTTGTCTCAGTTATAATTTTAGAAATAGAAACCGGTCCCGAATACAAACCTGGTCTCAAATACTAACCGGGTCTAGCGGTGGCAAAAAAAATTAACCCGGGTTTCTGTTCGGGGATTTACGGTATATTTAGTATGTGAAGTGTCAGTGTGCAGCCGTGTCCCTAGAAACCCCATACTTCGGAAGCGTGTCTATGGAGCTTGACAGTTTAGTTTTACAATATTAGTTTCCCAATATTCCTGGTACCAGCGCAGTGTAGTGCATGTATGAAAAAGAAATGATGTCCACTTAAAGCCAAGAGAAGCCAACAACTACACGTTTCTATCTTATAACATTATTTGAAAGCCGTCAAAGTTTTCCCAATCGCCCGTCGTCGGGTGATCCATACGCGCGGGAGGCAGATTTTGATTTCATTATTAGCCCGTGGACGCAGTCCCGTCAGGGCTTATAAAATCCCAATGTCTGTCCGTCTGTCCGTCTGTCCGACCTAAAACTTCCCAAACACACCTCTTATAAACTCAATCACATTAACGCAACCTCACTTCAAAATTGCTCTAATCCATATACCTCTCGTATAGTTCTTCAACTTTTTACCACCTGCAGCAAAAAACGAATACGTCACAGTTACACTTAACAGAGAGCGTCATGCAAAAATATTTGCTTGAAGCTTATTGAATTTATAAGCAATTCGAACAAGTACCGGACTAACGACATATATAAAACTATCTTATCGCAAATGTGTTCGAGCACGACTGGTACTAATTTGCTCACTTTTCTTTGCATTTAAAAGCAAACCAAAGTTTAAACACCCCTGAGCACCGGGGGTGTATAATTGTGCTGTCACTATACTGCATCAACATACGTAATGTTAGAGATATACGCCCTCCTAATGCTGTAGAGATAGGTCTATCTCATTCACTATACCAAGCAGCAGTGCTTCCTGAATAACGCAATTACATATGTATGTCAGAGATATATGCCATCTTAATGTTGGAGACATATGCCCTCCTAACGTTGAGAGACTCCTTGGTAGTTCTAGTTCTCAGTTCTAGTTCCAGCTCGCGTTCAGAAGTATCATTTGCTAAACGTTTTATCCTCAGTTCCGCATAAGCTGCAACCCTTGCGGTTCTTTTTTCAGAAGTCTCGCTTTCTTGTCTACGTTCACTGGCTCGACTAGGGCTTTTGGTTTTTTGACGTCGCTTTCGTTCTTCGCGCGTCTCACCCTCCACACCTTTAAAAGTTGACGCGAAAAGAGATTTCGGAGTGACGGTAAGTTTGACTTGGACGGGTAGTATGCACACCGGAGAGGAAGACGATCTTCAACGAGGGGTAATTCGTAGGAGGTCTTGAGGTGCTTGGAGTAAACTCGTCATAAATTGTGTACTTGTGGTTCCTGCGTCTTCGTGGATTGCAATCACATGAACATTACGTTCGCGGTTGTTAACAAAATTCAAATCGCATAGAGTGCCCTTGTATCGTTCCTCTTTATACGGGATTTTGATGATGGATTCAAGTTGAATATCCTTCGGAGTACACTCATCGTTACTTTGAAGGATTTCCACGGGCTTACAGCTAGTCGGAGAAATTCCAAGCGGGTCTGTTGGTTCTGGATTATGATTACTAAGTCCCAGTCTGGGTATTTCCAAGTACCCAGTTCTGCTACTTGCGGAATTTGTCTCTTCAGTTGGAGAACTCAGTTTCGTCTTGACAATTTTGGTTCTCACATTCACTTTTGTGTTTCAACGTTTGTGTTGACAATTTTCAGTGCGACAGTGCGATGGACATAAATTCTATGATTAGAAAGCTCAAACTTCGTAGCAAATCCAAAATTACACAAATTACACTTGTGAGACGTCTCCTCTGTGTGAATGGCGACTTTTGTTTCTGGCTTTCTTTTTACTTCCTTGCTTGATTTTGATGGAGAAATTCCTAGTGAGTCTTTAGGTGTTGAATACCAGGACATTCTTTTCTTCCTAGTTTGTTGTGCTTCTGCTGCACTCCTGGCGGCTGCGGCTGCTTGCTCAGGAGTCTTTCCCTTGGCCAATCGTATTCTTCTCACTCGTTCTGTCATAGCTGCAAGCCTCTTGGCTCTTTGTTCAGGACTCTCACTCGCCATACGGTCTCTTTGATATTTTGCTTTAGCTGCGAGCTTTGCACTTCTCTCCTCAGGCGTTTCATTCTGTCGTCTACGTTGACACCCGCTTCTTCCGCATTTGTTGTTCTCGCCATGAGTCGGGTTTTTATGCATTTGATCATAGCTTTCTTTGACCTCCAAAATGGAATCAACTTGGGCTTGATTTCCAATTGGCTCCTTAGGTGCTAAAACACGGAACCTCGTCGAAGATTTGGAACTTTCGGAAGCGTTCGGTAGAATTACTAGTAATGATTTCATCGATGATTCGCTAATTTCGAAAGGTTTTGGTTTCGGCAGAATCCCACACGTTGTCGTTTTACGGATTTATTTTTTGGATTATTCGAGGGAACAATTGAACTCTTTGGTTTTGACATTTGAATAAATGTCAGAGGACAATTCCCGTCGTTGTGGAGTGGAAAATTGTGTTGGGATCGCAGTCGCGGCCACGGTCAGTTGATCCTGGATTAAAATGAGTCCTGTTGGAGGAATTGTTCGATCATGTTCTTCTGTTGGTCTCCCCAAGAATAATTCACCAACTTCCACTCCTTCTTTAATTCCAAGTTTTGTGTCCATATTTTTGATGCGAAATGGTTTCCTGTTTGATCAATAATTAAATATTTGAATATCTTTATATCTAATCGTAGAGATGTCTGAAACTGAACTTATACCGTCGCACTGCTCAAGGTACTGTCCATAGCACCAAACTGAATCAACCCAACCTGTGAGACTGGAAACTGCAGTGCACAGTTAAAAATCTTGCCTCCCTCAGCGTTCCCAGAAATGAGTTGTCCAACCAACATGGATATCGGACAGTCACAATTATTTTTTAAAAATAATCTAGAAACAACTTCAAAAAAGAATTCTAAACCAACTAAAAAAAATTCAAAATTTCAGAAAAATTATTTTAAAAAAATTGAAATTAGAAATTCGATAATCTAATACTCTGTTTTCTAATAATTTTTCTGAAATTTTGAATTTTTTTAAAAAATATGTTTGACAATCCGATGTCCATGTTGGTCGGACGGCTCATTTCTACGCACCTACGCTTAGGGAGGCGATATTTTTAAGTGTGTACTGCAGTTTCGCAGGTCGGATTCATTCACTTTTGGTGCTATGGACAGTAGGTAACAAGAACCGAGTATTAACAGCGGCCAACACACCAAAATACATATTATGTATACAGAATTTAAGAAAAATCATTTCAACTTTGCAATGAAAATGAGTGAAAGATAAACTGTACTTACATTTGTGAAGCGTTTAATTATTTGGATTGTCAATATCATGAGGAAAATCTGAGAGAACACGCCTTTGATATTTCTATTGGCGGAGATATTAATTCATTTCAGCACAGTTAACCAAGGTTTTCAAAAAATCCATGGCGTTTCGAATTTTTTCAAATTGACACACTTGCATGAATGTTCTGTATTATCACACAAATATGTTATCCTATAGTAAATTATTGCTAGCATCTTATGGGCTTGCCTCTCAATAATATCGGAGTAGTGTCGTAGATAGCGCCGCGCGTTTCACTAATAACGTTAATGAGTAGCCCAACAACAAGTTTCGACCTTCCGGTCTCATCAGGCGGGCAGCGATTGAAAGGAAGCGCACCTACTACACACCGCGCAATAACCGCTATGTCACTCACCCTTGGTCAACTTCTGGAGTCACTCTTGGAACAACTGGACTGGAGCCCACACGAGGAGTCTTCCACGGACTGAATTGGAGAGGCCTGACCGTACGTCAGCTCAAATATTGCCACCTCCAATCTCCTCTACACTCGTGTGTCTCGCCAGTGCGCCAAGATCCGAGGTTCACATTACGCTGACAATACGTTCTTGTGTGCTGTTAATAGGTTAGTCTGAGAGCATACCAAACAATACCTAAATAAGTATTATGTAGGCTTAGTCTAGTTTATTTCATAAAGGACATTTACAACAATACTTTCTCTCACGACAACACAAACGTTCTGCAACAGCATTCGAAGAGTACTAAAATCTTTTCTTATTCAATTCAACAAAATCAGGGTTAATAAAACATTCATCACATAATTACAGAAAATGACTTAAAAGAGTTATCGCCATCTACTCTCGTCGCGACTATATTTAGAAATATATGTAAACAAAAAACTACTAAGGCCTAAAAGACTCCTATGTTCACCGAGATAAAACATCCCCTACAATAAATGTACACGAGAAAAAGAGAAATTGTGCACCATAGAAATTACAAGTAATTGATTTCGGAGAATTTTTCGGAGAGTGGAATAGTGGCTAAAATACTTGCGGCGTTGCCACGCTGGATTGCCAAACTGATGCGTTGGGTGAGGAATGATGTGGATCGGGTTTCACCAGACATAGCTCGCAGGCGGCCTCCGAGTTCCTTGACTAATTTTAAAGTGACCTGTCCGAAAGAACCCATAGTTTCCACCGCGACGGGGAGGAAGGAGTACTGATGTGACATGGTGGCATACCGGCATAAATGTACTTAATTTTAAAGTTGAAGTTGGTGAGCTTTTGTATTTAAGTCAGGGTAGGCAAAAACCCGTGTTTGAATGATCAAAACTCCGACCCATGAGGTTTTAAGGGTTTTAATGGATTTTTGGGGGTTTTAAGGGGTTTAGAGGTAAGGTTTAAGGGTTTGAATAAAAGTTAAGGGTGTTTAGTGGGTTTTAAAGTGAGCTGTTTTAAATTGAGTGGTTTTAGCGAGTTGTTATATGTATGGAATATATACAGATAACACTATGTACACAATATGCAAGCTGCTATATGTATGGAATATATACATGCAGAATGCAGATAACACGATGTACGCAATATGCAATAAAATGGATCTACAAACCTACAAACTGAATATAGGTAATACAATATATCATTTCACAAAATAATAAGCTACCCGAAAACTTGGTTAGAATATGAGTGCAAGTTGCGATAAACAGAATACGATGTTATCCACACCAAATATTGTTTGTCTCATCAGCCATAATGGATTCCATTGTTAAATACGTTTCAGATTTAGATCCCTTTATTAACAAATCAATGCATATCATTCCTCACAACAATAAGAATAACTCCCATTGATATATCGATGAGTGTTACACAAATGTCAATCCCACGATTATCAGAGATTTCAATTTAAATTTCGTAACTTACCTCGCTGAACCATTTCAAATATTTCCAATCTAGTGATCTGAATTTGATCGATCTGGGAAATATGAGTGAAGAGGGTAAGTGCAGTTTTGCACAGAGAATACATTTCGTTACGAGATGGGACTGGACCCTAATTAAGTTCTTAGTTGGATCATTCATAATATTTTAGCCACTTGGCCATATAGAACCATTGAGTTAAAATCTATGAACTCATTAAAACCCCTAAAACCCTTGGGGTTTGAAAAAGTTAAAACCCTGGTTAAACCCTTAAAGTTCTTTAATATGTTAGAGTAGATAAATATGTCATACCCGTATGTATACCAATGATGTCATTATCAACACCATCATCCTGTAATTACAAGATTACAACTACCAGCCTCTAATTTAGAAACGTCATCTCAATGTCAATGCCTTCTAGACCAATCAATTACATATATTCCATGACCAATCATTTGATATAAATGTCAGATGGGGATCGAATTTCTTACAATGGTTGTCAACACATATTTGGCTCTAGCAATTGTCAGCTAAGGGTCATACAGGGTAGAGGACTTACTTTGGGTATGGAGATAGAACATTACCTAGACAGACCATTGAGCACACTCGTTGAATTTCACGGGCTGTGACGTCAAAGCACCGCATTTCGCCTAGCATCATACGCTATAATATAGTTGAAATAAACTACATTACAATTTAGAACAAGTTTCTGCCTTATAAATTTTGTGACACAAACAGAATATTTTATTTCATAAACTGAGTAGCTTTTTCAACATTTTTTGACGATCATGCTACCAATTTTTTGTTACAGAATTTATTTTTAAGTGCTGAGGGATCAGATATGTTCTGGTCCGTCCCATTCAACATGTAACCCTAATTTTGAGTCGTATTTTATTCCTTAATAAATATTAAAACAATTTCTGGGTCACTTGCTGTTATGGTTTTTGTAAGTGCTGAGCAATATTGGGTACAATTTTAAGTGTTGTATTCAAAAAGAAATAATTATAGACTTATCAAGCATTTATTGTCCAATTAATTATTTTTTCATCAGTCCACCTCTTGATAAATGATATATACATGCCTCAGAAATTTCAAATATCGAGTTCGTTCATGCCAGACGTCTCGATTATTCAAAAGGTAATTTTCGGCCTCCAGAGTTGCCACCCGTCCGAGTAATTGGATTCGGCGTGAGTGAATTGTCTGAATTCCAGAGTCGCTAACGTTTACTGTAAGACGAAAGGAAATTATTAGTACTGCAAGTGGTTGATTAATAATTCGTACTTTGTGTAGTTTCTTTGTTCTCAAAATTCGACAACGTGTCGGCGATTATTCATAAATTGAGTATAAACTTTTATAGCACCGACTAACCTGTCGGGGTCGGACGACTCTCCTGCATATTAGCTGAACCTGGCAGGTTATTCTCTATATCACCACAATCACCAGTCATGGTCACGGTTTACTGCTGAAAATTCAAGTGAACCTTGATTTAAACACGGATATGGGAATAGCGTTCAATAAGTGTGACCAAAATCTGTTGAAATCACGATACCAGTTGCGACTGATTATTTTCAATTTGGTAGTCAGTTTTTACAAGGGAGAAAATATAAATTGCAGTAGAAATAAGAATAGTACAATTCGAAAAAAAAGCATAATCAAAATGCAAGTACTTTTGTTAAATCCAAACAACAATAATTTTGTTAGTAAGAATGATTGCTTAGATTAAGATATTACCTAGTTTATATTTGTTTCGACGTGACAGCCTCTCAGAACGTTCAATATTATTTTTGTCAACATCATTTTTTGTTTGTAGTGGAAGATTTCTTCATAGGGCGCAAGAAGTTTCTTACCAGTAAATTAAGAAGTCTGTTGACTTTATCCACCTCGAACTGGTCACATGTGAAATGGTCAGAACAGATGACAGAAATGTGAAGTCGGAAATGGTTTCTCCTTTTGCATGATGAATCCAAGTTTTCCGTATATTCACAAATACGAGGAACTTCTGGAAACTTGAATTGAAAGTCCCTTTCCCTCTATCAGTGTTTTCGCAAGTTAAAATTGCACACGGTGGCATGTTCCCGAAAATATTTGCAAATTAATTGAATTGGACAAATTACAAATGCGGTATGAATGAAATCTAGCGCGGTACCCTGACGTCACGTCCCGCCAAAACCATGTTCAAATTAGATAGAATTCAGCCTTACGGGGCAACTCCATACCCAATAGTATTAAGGTATTCTGAGCGCCATGTATACTTGGATCGATCATACAAATCTACAACACATACTTTGATACATGTACAAGGAAATAAACAGTCAATACTGGATAGAGAGCGCGTGGTATTGGAGAGTGCTTTAGAGGGATTGGAAAGTAGTGGAAAGGGTGGAGAGGGTATAGCGAGTGGTTGGGAAGGTACTGAGAGTGATTGAAATGGTGGAAAGTTGCTTTGGGGGTGTCGAGAGTGGTTGAGGTATATGGACGATAAAGCGCTTCCCCTTTAGTGATAGGAAGATGTCCTACCTCTTTAACATTCAATGGCTTAAAGTCTTTAACGTTACATATCTTATTCATCATATTGGAAGCATTTGTAAGAGAGAACGCTTCCACTATAGTGATTTGAAGTCGTTTCATATCTTTAACATTAGGTGGCGATATCTCTTAACCCTACATATCTTATAACATCATACTGGCGCTTAACTTTCATATTAACGCTTGGTTAGCCATGCGGTATCGTGTACTTACCATGAAAAGACCGCCAGCATTTTCTCTCTCATAACTCCCTCGGGCCACTGGCCCACGGAGCCCAGGATATCTTTATCTACATTAATTCCCTCTTTGCCCGACGAGTTGTCGACAGCCATGCCGTGTGCGATGCATATTGAGACACGTTCAACTACAACGGGACCTTTAACAGGACATCGTCATCTTCTCCTGGTATCAGTATGTCCTTGTCAACTTAGCCTCGCATTTCCATCTCCAGTATTCAGGGCCGTAATCACCATCGGAATGTCGGATTCCACCCCGGGGATTTCATTCTCGCAACAAAGACCACAATCCGATCAAGGCCAACCTCAACTACACGCCAAACTCAGTTTAAACTCATGAGCTGGAGTTGCCAACCCGAGGGACACGTACCCTCTACCAACAGAACAGTAAATGGGGACCCCGTATTACTGCTCTATCGTGGCTTAGCTATGCAGAGCTACTTTGAAAATCTGAGCTGTGTCATGGGGAACATGGCGAGGCCATATTAGACTGGTCCTTATGATCTCCTGTACGTTCCCCAAAAACTTTGTCGAAATCCGTCAACATTTACTGCGTGTGACCTCTGGTGACCTTGCGTCAGAGCTCGCCTGGCAATGGCATATTAACGCATTCATGCACGAACTCTTGGACTAATTCTAATCTACTATTAACCCACTGTAGCCGCTTCCTCCTCAAACACAGTCGGATGGGAATACATTTATTGACATAGACATCACTTTTAAATGAAGAGAAAATATCTCCAAGTCGTCAAGTGTCATGATCGATGATCTCAATTATTTGGATGCATAATTCAAAAATCCAATTCGTACAGTAGGGAATTCGACTTACTCTACACGGCACTGGCTTCATCGGCTCACGATTTGTTTCGTGCCACAGTTCTACTACATATGTTTTGTATACACATCAAGGACACAGAAAATAAAAAGGTATATTTGTATTGTTTGTATTCCTTGTATGGTAGCAATATATTATGTTTTCGAATTTAAAAAAAGGATTCCATTGCATTGACGTGTCAGAAGGAATCGAGATGACACTTATCCAAATATGGGATTGACGGACACGCGAGCTCAAAGAATCGGCAGGGAATTTCGTTATTTATGAAAGACTTGCGTCAAAATTCTTGGAAGACGTCCACGAACACTTTTACCTTACTTAATACCTTCAAAAGCACCATTGCTTGTGTATCATGAAAGCGACATGGACGCGCACTCAAATATATATTTAAAGACCAGAATCCACCCATAAACTGAAAGCAAGAAGGAATGCTCGGCTCTCAGCAATTAAAATGGCAGGAGAATAACCGAGGAATCGTTGAAATGAAAATAGTGATATAACAGTTGTTCAATGCACTTAGTATTGGCACGACCACAAAGAAACGCCCTCGGCTTCTTGCTGGCACACATGGTTCAAATAAGTAGTGTATAAATTTATCGAACCTCTCCAAACTTCCATGTCTTTCAAGGCAATATTTGAGTAAACGCTTTGCTAAGATCTCCTCATTCAATATTTATTTCACGGAGTATACTTCGCGTTCTACTTGTTTAGTCGTGTCCTCATTAGCATACGAGTTTCTCACGTCTTACCTTACATAGTATATGAAGAACACTACTCTGTTGTTGGTATTTGCATCACTGGTATAAGGCATCATAAGTGAGAGTTGTTCCAAGTGATCAGACAGTTTGGGCAGCGGCCTCATTGCGAGAACGTTTCTTGCAAGTGAAGTGAATCCTTGAATCAGTTTTGAGAACAATGAGTCCAATATACAGTCTTGCCATGGCAACATTAGCCACGTTGATAACGGTTGTTCGTTCGGACGGGCAACATCTTGATTTGGAACCCTATATAAACCATTTCAATAACTGTCAACTGCACTTAATATTGCTCCAGGACTTTGATATGGAGATTGTCCATCTCCATATTTCACAAAATTTCCCAAGTTTTGTTTCAACAATCGAGGATAACAAAGTACCAGAGAGGTACAGTAACCAAATACCCAAACTTGTAATCACCGCAGTGGATAACAATGTTGGTTTGTCCTGGTATAATTATCTTCGCAAGCGTTACCCGTTCTACTCGAATTCACGTAGTTTGAAACATACGAGTGAATGTTTTGTGCAGTTTTTTCTACTTCCTCCAACACCACACATTATATTCGGGAATTTATTATCAAATCTTTCGTTTTTCCATGCTCAATTTGAGCAAGCACTTTCAAAGAATAAATTTCTGGCAACCTCGCGCACGGAAAGTAATGTCCCGAATTATAATTCCGACTTGGATTATATTGTTAAGCGGGACCAGAAAGTTCTGTTTATAGTAAGAATGTGGACTGAATCTCTACGAGAAATTTGTCATCAAATGTTCAATACTCTTGGTCTTCTCTCTACGATGGGTGCCAACAGGTTTCAAATTATGTTTGTTTCCTGGCAGACGAATGACGTGCACGGGTATTCCTACGACAGGCGACGAATAGAGAATCCTCAATTAAGAAAGTACAGTGGGCGGAATTACTTAGGAAATTTAGCACAGGTCTCTCTGTCCGACATTACAGCCCGCCATGATTCCTTCTGGTTTAGAAGTATACAAGATGGGAGTGTAGTAATTTCAAATTTTGTTGACCCGCCAACACTAAGGGAGTCTGATTCAAATTTCGGTCAACAAATCCAAACGAGATATGCTTATAATAATCGTGAATTTAGAGCTGGTTCCACTGTAACTATAGAAACAGTAATCGCTTCTTTAATATTTCAAAATTTTCCAAACATTTCGATTCACTACACAAATCAGGCGTCATGGATAGCGGCAATGCAACTAGAATTGACTGACGTTACATACCGTCAATATGACCTTACACCAACAACGAAAGTGATCACAGGGTTGATTGCATATAATTATGTCACATGCGATGGTTGGGAGACGTTTGTTTCATTTAGTGGATACTTAAGTCCATATACGTTTGAAGTTTGGTTATTCGGGGCAATCACCTTTGGAATAACAATTATATGCTTCAAATTCATGTGGGAGAAAAAACTAACAAGAAATGAGAACTTTAGTCTTTACTTTTGGTCTCTACTGCTTGAAAATGGTTTGGATATTCATAATCGTAGGATTAAGGAATTGATCAGTTTCAGACTGGCTGTCGCAGGAGTTCTGTTAATGGTGATTGTGTTGACGAATGCATACAGGGGATTGGTTGTAACTGACCTAACCTCACCAAGACCGAACAGAAAATTGGATACACTTGAACAAGTATTGACCGCCAATTACACCATCCACACCCCGCTTTCTTGGGACTGGAAACAGCGAATTCTGAGTCCTACTCGATATTTTCCAGTGCTGCATGGACGAAGTATAATACAAGACTTTTATTCAAACTACTATGGGAAATACAAGTGGGCACAAAATTTTTTACTGGGTCTGTTCTCAGTGCACATATTTACATCGCATTTCATAAATGGTGAAGTGAATATTCAAGATTCAACATTAAAATCTCTTACAAGAATAGTGTCACAATTTCAAGACCTGGCTGATCTGTGCGACTTGGAAACGAAGTGTTATAAGAGTGATTGTATACACGTGGCGACGTCTTGTCACAATCCTGTATCTTCTCAAGTTCTGTTGTCGGAGTGCAATGCAACAGCGTTCCTAGACTCTACAAAAAATATGTACAGATTTTTTGAAAAAACCTCTTGGAGAAATATTCAAGAACCTATCAACTTATTTTACGCTGGGGCAAAGGATATCTTTTCAAGACGAGTTTATTTGACATACCACAATTTTATTCTTGAGGAGAATTATATTCCTCTTAGACTTAAAGCTCTCATTCACTCAGGGATATTCCACAAATGGGAATATTTCACTATGAAGATTGATGAGTCGCATTTTGATAAACTCACTCGCCAGTACGCCAACTACAAGCCGTTGTCACTAAGCTCTAATATAATTGCTGTTTTCTTGGTACACGGGGTATGTGTATGCATTTGTGTAATGCAGCTGTTGTTTGAAAATTACAGAGTTATCGCGGATGAAATACTTATTCTCTTAAAATTCATACTTAATTACGTGCGTAGACTCTTGTTTTGGTTTGGAGCACTTTGCACTTCGCTACGTATTCGTATTTTTGGTAGAGTACAAGACATGTGTAGCTAACTGAGAGAAATGAGAATATACATCGACTTACATTTCTGGCACCGGAACGTAATAATTCATGACTGTATTGTACGTTAATTTAAAACTATGCAACTAATTTAATTAAAATAATATATGGAATATATTAAGCACTACAGTCCACACTCGTGCAAGTATTTTTCATACAATCACTATAGAATCGCCATTTATGTAATAAAGGTCGAATTAAATATAATATGACAGTCTTCTGGTATTTTCATCGACTCTTTGTCTGTTTGCCCGAATTGGACAGATCGCATTGCGGTAAGGTCAGTTCGTCAGGTTTATTGGCACAAGTTGATTCATAACTATTCGCCGCTCCCTCTCACCAACTTTATAAAGAAGACTTATTAAGAAAAGGAAATTATCTTTCACAAATTGGAAAATAGCAATGATTTGACAACCTCCCTATTAAGTAAGCTGATACTACGCAAACAAGAAATGTGAAAGAAGATTTTACAGAAAACTGAGGCTAACATAAAGTGGTTCGTTAATCTGTGTAGCAACTTGAAAGTTTTTCCGACACCAGTAATGCCTAGAGGATGTTGGGCCGCTGACGTCCTAGTCATAAATGTTTGCTCCATATATAAAGTAGAATTTTTTTATTCCGGTATTAAATTCTTTGGTTTTAGTAACATCCGTTCACATAATGTAAAGTGACCTTGTGAGGAAAAAGTTGCTATTCCAAGTCGATGGGAAAGAGAAGCGGGGCAGAACAAATTCCTAACATTCATTAATAAGACGTCTGCATTAGATTTTATTCGCTTTATGTTCCTTTGCACTATGACTCTAACTTTGTTTGAATTTGTAATTACAAATGTTAACATCTAATAGTGTATACCTAATTAGACAATGAACTCGCATACTCCGTATGTTTGAAAACATGGGTTAGCGCTGTAATGCAAAAATAAACAAACTAACTGGGGAGTATTTGAGCCGGTGAGCAAATTCCCAAAGCAATGAATTTACATGGGGATTCGAATTTAAAAATTATATTCTATTTATATTAAATTTATGTTAAGGTCAATGATGAGAATTGAAAAAGGTCGCCAGGAGTTTGAATTCGATGAGAGCGAAGTTGGGACGACCACGGTGGGTAGGGTCCATGTCCGACGCACTGATTATGATGGCTAACCGTAGATTCAACATGGATAGAAATTAAGTTTCCACTCCCGGGATGAACACTTTAGAGAGTGGGAAGGAGATTAACTCCCTTCTGGTGCCGAGTCTAATCTCATTTCAACCCAGGCACGATCGCTCCCATTAGCTGTACTTCCTTCTTTTCTAGAAATTTTAATGGTGAGCTAATTGCTTTTCATTCCAACTTAGACGTCCGTCCGTCCATTTAAACGATCACCAAGTTCAAAATCGGAAGGTTGGTACTGGTAAAGTATAGCTGGGATGATTCCCGGCTTATATACCGGAAAGAATATGTCTTTTAAATGAATTAGTTGCATTATTAACACGAGAAAATTTATTAAGTCAGAAAAGAATTCGGATTCGATAATAGTTGTGCCCTAATTCGGCACAGTAACATTTGCGAAACATAAATCCAAAAGTAGTAGCACGTGGTTTAGATATCATTCTGTATTCCACATTGTAAATTTGACAGCTCGATTGCCTTGGTTTGGTAATGTCGTTGTCTTAGTTGTTGGAAGATGTCATAAAACATATTCAAATCGGATGTGACACAATTAGGCCAATGATAGTCATGTAGACATTTTCTACGCTTAATTGTTTTTTTCGGCCTAATGTACGTTATATAAAATACTTTTTCCACACTACTCGTGATCTAACGAGAATTATACTTATTTTGTGACAGCGACAAAGAGAACCGATAGTGAATGTACGAACAACTAATTGTCCATGAACAACGTGAAGACCGAGCAATTGACCACGTGATGGTACTGCGACCAGAGTTTGGGCTACATTTTACTTTCAATATAATTCATATTTTAATAAAGATTTTGAGTAACGAACAATCTACATATTTGGCGAACAATGAAATAATACATTATTGTGATTCAATTCTAGCAATTTATACTAGACTGACGCACACAAAGTCACAACTATATCTGCTTAGCATGCACATATTATCTATATTTTCTAAAAAGTCGAACACGTAGTGCAGTGCAAAGTACTGTAACAGAAAGTAAAATTCTCCTCACATTCTTGAGAATGGATTTGGATATATTAAGGATCACATCCGCAATTATTCTACTATTTTCGAACAACAGCGACATCACACAAATGCAAACGCAGAATCCATGCACTAAAAAAACAGCAATGATATTTGATTTTAAGGACAATGGCTTG